>PVIC010046467.1:0-14227 GCA_004025085.1 Thryonomys swinderianus
GGTTAAATAATTCTTTGTTGGAGGAGGGGAGTGTGACTGAACTAAGGCCTGACAATGAAAGGTAAAAAACTATTGGTAATTAGCTATTAGGAAACAGAAGCTAAAGAAAGTCAGAAGCTAAAGATAAGGAAGAGGGGCAAACAAAATCTTATGGAACATATTTATTTTTTAAGTTTTCTTGACTGTTCTTCCAGAGCAAACAATAGTCCGTAATCGTTCCTCTTTTCCTTAGCTTCTGAAATCCTTACTTAGACCAATCTTGAGAAGTCAATTATGGGAGAGGTAAATTTCCTTGTTAATCATCTATTTTTGATAGCTTTGACAGTTCCAGCTTGCTGGTTATTATGAGATGGATGCACTTTAAAATACTGTATCTTCTAGATTAGTGACTTTTCTGGGCCACCAACTTCTAAATCAGTGCTATATACCAGAATTTCCAATTGCCAGAATAGTCTATAACTGATTGGTTTTTACTCTCTCTTCTTAATATACACAACTTTTACTTTAAGTTTTACGTTTCATGAAAAAACTATTATCCTTCTAAACAAACATCTAAAATGAGCACAGTAAGACATCCATTTAAAATACTTTTACTCTTTTTATTTGAAATTTCTTCTTTAAAGTACCTTTGACCACTGCAGTGATGCATTCCTATAACTCCAGCTACTTAATAGAGACTGATATACAAGGATCATAAGTTTGAGCAAAGCTTGGGCAACTCAGCAAGACTGAACATTTTTAAATCTGAAGAAAAAAGAAAAAGGCTATGGATGTGTGTTAGTAATAAGAGTGCCCCTAGGTTCAAATACAAACACATCACATACACACACACACACATACACACAAAATTTTAAAAAAGTTTGGGAACATATTGTAGATAAACAGATCTGGACTTTTCCTACAGGCTCACGTGTTCAAGGGCTTATCTCCAGCTGGTAGCATTACTGGAAACTAAGAGGAGAGACTGGGTGGAAAAAAGTAACTCACTGCAGATGTGCCCACAACAGTCCCTGGTCCCTTGCTCACTCCTCTTCTCTGCTCTTTCCTTGTCTGCCTTGAAGTGAGTCACTTTGTCCTATCTTGCCATGCATGATGTTCTGCTTCAACACTTAGCCCAAAGCACTGGAGCCATGTGACCATGAACTGAAACCTCTGAAGCCATAAGCCAAAATAAACCTTTCATACTTTCAGTTCTTTATCTGAAGTATTTTGTCACAGCAGTGAAAACCTAACACAGTCTCTCAGAGTATAATGAACATATAAATCTGGAGAATCTTGATAAAGATTTTAGAGTTGGAGGTGTAGCTCCATTGTTGAGGGCTGGCCTGAGATGTGTGAGACCCTGGGTTCCATCCCTAGCACTACAAAAAAGACATTCTGACTCAGTAGGTCTACTCAGACCTGAGATCCTATGTTTCTAAAAAATCTCCCTTCACTATAATATTGCTTATCCAATGTTCACATTTGAACACTACAGTTCTCTAAAATGTCAGACCAAAGACCTGAGTAATAACTCTAAGTACAAACAGAAAGTGGGTGCATGCTCAGCAATGAAAAAGGGTAAAAACTTAAAAGTTTAACACCTTAGTCTACTTCTTACAGCTTCTTGCCTCTTTAAAACTGACTTATACACTCAGCCTTCAGGAACATTACTCAACAGCCTCCGAAGACCTCACTTTTCAAGTGTGCCTTTGTCTCCCAATGGCCAATAACTAACAGAAGTTGACATTCATTTCCAACAAGTGAGCCAAGTCTCTTGACTCATTTTAAAGTAAGAGTAGTAGGGCTGGAGAATTAGCTCAGGGTTCCAGCACCTGCCTAGCAAGCACAAGGTCCCTGGTTCAATGCCCAGTAACCAACACAACAATACTGAGCATGGTAACTCATGCCCACCAGCAATCCATAGCACATACCACAGTGCTGGACATGGTGGCTCATGCCTATAATTCCAGCACTCAGGAGGCAGAGGCAGGAGGACTGCTGAGTTCAAGGTTTGCCTGGGCTACATAGTGAGCTCAGGGCCAGCCTGATCTACAAAGCGAGACCCACTCTCAAAAAAAAAAAAAACAAAAGAGCAGTAAATTCTGAAGCCTAAATGTACATGTCTATTTTCATTCATTCAATGACTCAACATTCAGTGTAAGCTTCTCTGCCCTTCTTAGAAATAGAAATGATGACTTAGATCTAGTCTCTATTCTTTTCTTCAAAAAAATTTTCAGTGCCTACATAAAGAGCAATCTATAAATGTTTGTATGGAAAGCAGTTAAAGCTACCTCGTACAAGACCAATTTTCAGAATACAATCCTTCTGGTAAATGCAGAACAGTACTATCTCTAAAATGTCTCACACTATCAGTCACACATTATTACATATCATAACATAATCAGTAATGACAGACTAGAAAAAATATTTTTCCATGACAGAAAGTTTCCAAACCTTTGAATTGTAAAAATTCAGTTCAAACATTAAAAATTTAACAGCTATTTGTACTTTGTACTTTCACTATCTGTACTTTGAAATAATGAATGCTTAAGTAATACTTCTAAATGTTTGTATTTTATTGATCAGAATACCTTCACAAACATGAACAGTAATGCACATACATGAAATATACTTTCATTTAGACAACACTTAAGGAACATGTGAATTTATTATCTTTTGTATGAACAATTCAGCAACATACCTCCTGCCACACCAGAGAATATTAAGTCCACTGATGGCCTATGACTTACTACATATTTATTTTCAAATAAGCCTGTATTTATTTTACAACCTCTTCTAATGCTAAATGGTCTCCTCTTAATTAAATCTCCAAATATTTTAGCATATTTGTAATTACAAGAAATAAACACAAGATTATGATTCCATCACTTGGGATACTCACATTGATTAAAACCACTTGAACTTTTAAAATAAATTAATTTTAATAAAATCATTAACACAGACATATTTATAACTAAATTATAAATTAGGATGTTAATATATTTGGATTTTAATGGTTCCAAGAGTTAATTAAAAATAGTAAAATCTTGACATACAACTACTATAGCTTGGGCTCCAGTCAATTTTCTATATAAATAAAAGATTTAAACTTTTTTTTTAAAAGATCAGACTCAAAGATTATTTTATCTTTTCATTAATCATTAATTGTGATCATTTTCGTCTCTTCATTAATTATCATTAGTTGTGATCATTTAAGCAAAGAAAGACAAGGGGCATAGCAGTCATGCATGTGACTCAAGCACTCCAGAGGCTGAAGCAGGAGGATCACTGTGAGTTCAAGGGCAGCCAGAGACAAAATGAGTTTAAGGCCAGTCTGAACTATACAGTGTGATTTCTGTCTCAAAAAAATTTTTTTTAAGTAGAAGAATAAAAAGCAGAGAGAGGGCTGTGATATGGTGCAGTGCAAGAGCAATGGCCTGGTATGTTCTAGGTCCAGGTTCAACATTCAGGATTGCAAAACCAAAAGCTAAAAATAAGTAAAAGGCAGAGGGAGAGAGAGAAAAAAATATATATAGGTTTTTGTTAGGAGAATTTGATTGCTGTAAGTCTATTTAAATTTATTATTGTTTTAACAAAAAAGAGCTTAATATTTTGCTCTTTTTTTTGAGACAGGGTCTCGCTGTGTAGTTCAGGTTGGCCCTGAGCTCACTATGTAGCACAGGCAAGTCTTGAACTCAGCAATCCTCCTGGCCTTTGCCTCCCAAGTGCTGGGAATACAGACGTGAACCACCATACCCAGCACTGTGGTTTGTGGTACTCACTGTTGGTGGGTGTGAGTCACCACACCCGCTATTGTTGTTATGTGGTTACTGGGGATTAAACCAGGGACCTTGTACTTGCTAGGCAGGCACTAGAACCACTGAGCTAAATCTCCAGCCCTATTTTGCTCTTTTTTAATGTACTTAATATATGATAATCTAAGCAGGCATGATATTAGATAACTAACATCATAAAGTACTTGTGAAATTCAAGACTGAAAAACAGAATGGAGGAAGAGTCCAAAATCTGATAAAAGTTTAAATATATATACAAAGAGCTCTTTTTTTTTTTTTTTTTTTTTGAGACAGGGTCTTGCTTTGCAGTTCATGCTGGCCCTCAGCTCACTATGTAGCTCAGGCTAGCCTGGAACTCATGGTAATCCTCCGACCTCTGTATGAGTGCTGGGATTTCAGGGGTGAGCCACACTATGTCTGGCACTGTGGTATGTGTCACCACACCTGCTATGGTATGTGGTACCGAAGATCAAACTTCAGACCTTGCGCTTGCAAGGCAGATGCCGGAACCACTGAGCTAAGTCCCCGACCCTTACTATCTATCTATCTATCTATCTATCTATCTATCTATCTATCTATCTATCTATTTATTTATTTATTTTTGAGACAGGGTCTCACTTTGTAGTTCAGGCTGGCCCTAAGCTCACTATGGAGCCCAGGCAAGCCTCGAACTCAGCAATCCTCCTGGCCTCTGCCTCCCGAGTGCTGGGATTATAGGCATGAGCCACCATGCCCGGCACTGTGGATGTGGTATTGATTGCTGGTGGGTGTGAGTCACTACACCCAGCATTGTATGTGGTTACCGGGAATTGAACTCAGGACCTTGTGCTTGTGAGGCAGGCGCCAGAACCACTGAGCTAACTCTCAGGCCCTTACAATTTATTTTTAAAAAGAACCTGTAGATGTAACTGAGTTCTAGAATGTATATTTTGTAAAATAGGAAATATTCAAAGGGAATGTGGTAGGGGAACGTAACGAGGGGAAAGAATAAATATGATTTGGAAAGAAAAAGAAATAGCATGTATATAATAAGGGGTGGGGAATGGGTTAGGGTTAGGACATCTTTAGAGCAGCTACAAAACTCTTTTAGTGAGCAATTTTAACATAGGCTGACTAATAAGTTACATTTATTTAAGCAATAGTTGATTTCTAAGCAAGGCTTGAATGGTTTAGCCAACACCATAATCTTTTACTACCAATAATAGCTACCACTTATTTTCAACTTCTGTGCCAGGCAACATATAGTCCTCAAGACATCTCTACAAAGTAGGCTTTTCATGTCATTGTTCTCTTTTTGCAAATGAAGAAACAAAAGGTTGACTAAGTTGAACACACAAAGATAAATGAGTGAAGAAATAAGAGATTTAATTCCTCATGCCTCACATAAGACTCCAAAACTTCAATCGTTACTCCAATCTACGGGGTTAGTACTATTTCTATTGCTTGCTCTTTGACAGAAATTAAGAGGCTCTGTACAAGTTATAAACAAAGGTGCTCTGTTAACTAGATACATGGACTCCAATAGCTCTACCAGGGAACCATTTGTATCTCTCAAAGCCTAAAACCTCACTTCCACTGTTGACTGGGATAGTACACATTCCCACAAGTTGGCAAACAGAGGTGACTATAAGCTCCACAATTTCAGTAAAAGGAAAGTAGCTCTAAGGGTATTAATTTGGAATTCTGAACATAATTTTACATAGAAATATTACTGTACAATATTCATAGGTAAAAGATTAAAAGATCAAATAAACTGATGTTGCTAATTAGAAATCTAAATACATCTCTTCTAGAATACATAAAAACTTTAAAATTTTTACAGGTAAATTTTAGATGGTAATGTCATTTAAAACCAATTATTTTTCAGTTCTTTCCCATTTTTAAATTTAAAAAATTTTTTTAAAATTTTCTTGAGATTTTAATATATCAATGAGGCCTACCAATCAGTGGGGCTGAGAAAGAACTTAAGTAATTCATTTTACTGCTATTTTCATGTCTTGTTTCCCAGAATACAAATCATATAAAACTTATCTTCCAAAGACTTTAGAACAGAAATAATACCAGGACAAATTCTAAATGTCAAAATACTCTGAAAACATAAGATATCATTAGTCGTCTGGTAATAGGGATGTTAGAGAAAGATGGATGTTCTTAAGATAGACAGCTTATAAAAAAAAAGGATAGAAAACGAAGCAAAGTGGGAGCTCAAATTAAGTTCACACAAGGAAAAATGTAGAGAAAATTCTGTTAGTGAAATTTTCAAGCAGAATAATCTCTGGACCTCCACCGTCCACATCTCTACAAATAAGCCATACCAGACGAACGAGATACTTTTGGTCTCATTTTTCTTATTCTAATCAAGAGCTTTAAAATCAAGTAGAGAAGAAATAAACAGGATATTCTTCAAAAATCTTTGCCCACTAACTCCAAAGTATGCAATTTATTAGTATGGAAAACTGACAAAAGTAAACATTTGTTAGTCCATTATTAGACACATAACACAAATGTGCATGTAAACTTGCACACTGACTAAAACATACTAAACTAAACCAACCCCCAAAATGTAAAAAGACAAGTACTAGCGCTATCACCTGGGGGAGCAGTGTGTTCTTGGAGAGTGAACAGGATGATGATTCAGTAAAGAAGACTAGGAAGATCATTAGCTCCGAAAGGTATAAAAGGAGAAGCCAAGAATACTAGATACAGACTGCAAAGACTTCTCATTTTGCCTAGGACTTGCATCAATTATTACATGTGGATGGGTTTAAAACTCATAGCTTAACAAAAATCATTAGGAAGATACTACTGCACTGAACCAGTTCATTTATGAATATATGTATTTCACCATCTACTTCTGTTAAGAAAAACTCTTCTCAAAGAACTTCTTACCCAATTTTCACCATTTGCCAAGATCACATTTTGTGATTCAGTGACTCTCAATCTCAGATCTTCTTTTATAAGTATTTTCATAAAAATGCTCAATTTCGCCGGGCGTGGTGGCTCACACCTGTAATCCCAGCACTTGGGAGGCAGAGACAGGAGGATTGCTGAGTTCGAGGCTTGCCTGGGCTACATAGTGAGCTGAGGGCCAGCCTGAACTACAAAGCGAGACCCTGTCTCAAAAAAAAAAAAAAAAAAAAAAAAAAAAAAGCTCAATTTCTACCTACCATGTATTAAAGTTCCCTCATGTATTAATCTTTTGTATATTAACTCTCATTTACGACAAAACTTAAGGTTACTTCAATGCTTTGGGAAGGTAACCTCTTATAAAATATGAAGCTTAAACTCAAATTCTACCATCTTTAGCCAAGAAATAATTATGTGCATTTCAAATCATACTTTATCTATAGAAGTATATATGGTAAATAAAACAGTGCTTCTCAAACAGCAATTAAAAATATTACTTTAAAAAGTGCTTCCAGGACCGGGGATTTAGCTCAGTGGTTCCGGCATCTACCTTGCAAGTGCAAGGTCCTGAGTTCAATTTCGATCTCCATTAACCACATACCACAGTGCCTGGTGTGGTGGCTCATGCCTGTAATCCCAGCACTAGGGAGGCAGAGGCAAAAGGATTGCTTGAGTTTGAGGCTTGCCTGGGCTACATAGTGAGCTGAGGGCTAGGGTGAACTACAAAGTGAGATCCTGTCTCAAAACAAAATAAAACAAAACAAAACAAAACAAAACAAAAGGTTTCTATCATGGTATTGTTTTGTAAAATAAAAATGAATTCCCCAAAAACAACCGTATAATTGAGGTTACACTATTATTAAATTGTTTAGAAGTTTCTAAACATTTATTTTCAATAGTTTATCTCCTTGTAGACAAGTAACAAATTCATGGATTCATGGCTACCACAGGGCCCCTGAATACTGGTAACAGTCCTGTCCTAAATCATATATTCTCAATACACAGGAGAAAGTCTTCAGAAAGTTCTCACATACCTAACAAAACAGATAAGATAAATGGCTAAGAATCCCTTTGTACTATTTTTCTTGGTCCACTTCAACAAATCCTAGATACTAAGACCCTCAACCATATTTTCTTAGATCATCTATGACAGAAGGAAATTAAAGAAGTTACTCAACTCTTACCTCTATTATTTCTAATAATGTATTTAAGTGTCTCCATAGTCCTCATCCTCAAAATATTTAACCTGAAACATCTTTTATCCAGAAATTCTCAAGAATCTAGAGGACTGTGTGCTATGTGACAATCACCAAATACTTAAACTATCACCAATATATTGCTGCCCAAGTATAGTGGGTTCATGTATTGACTCTACAATAAGATTTGAGGAAAGCAACAAAAATATCAGTCCTTTCAATTTTCCACACATCACCACAATAAAACTGCCTGCAATGAAGGTGCTTGACTAATCTACTCTCAGTCACATAAACCCATAGGCAAAAGCAGCTTTAACTGGCCCAGGGCAATAATCAGGCCAAATGGGATTTTTAGAAAATTACTTGCAAGCTCTGAAGTGTTACCAAGTGTGGCCTATCGGTTCTCTTATATCATTACAAACTATCACTCAGTAATATCACTCACTAGCCTACTTACACAAAACAGGAATTATAATTACTTACATAATTTTTATTTAGTTCCTTTAAAAGTATATCATTAAACATGTTATGAATGAACACAACAAAAGAAAAATAGGCAGTCCCCATATGACTGTAATTAACAATGTGGAACATGTAATACTATTATAAAAAATATTTGTAACACAGATTTGAAATATTATCAATTCAGCCATTAACAATTAAAATCGTATGTAACATGTATCCACACAGGTACCACATAGTAGTACATACTGCTACTGGAAAAACACTCCACCATTATATTTTAATTGTAAATTTGAAGAAGCACGAATTTCTAAGTAGACTGAGAAGTGAGTGCTTTAAACAGAGACTGAGGTTTAGAAAGACACTCAACTATTGGACATGCTTGACATTTCACAGGTGATACAATTACAACCTACAAACTTGGCACAGGGTCACCAAGTTATACATTCAAGGCCTCAAATCATAGAAGAATGTTCATTTCACTACTCTAATCTACTAGCATTAACATATATCCTAGTATCTCTCAAATATTAAGATCACATTTCTTTTCTCTCTAAAACAATTTTTTTTTTTGAGACAGGGTCTCGCTTTGTAGTTCAGGCTGGCCTGGAGCTTACTATGTAGCCCAGGCAAGCCTCGAACTCAGCAATCCTCCTGTCTCTGCCTCCCGAGTGCTGGGATTACAGGCATGAGCCACCACGCCTGGCACTCTCTAAAACAATTTTTTAAAAATAGGCATGACATCTTTCCTTTTCCAATCCCCAATGATTTTCACTCTTTCTTAAAAAAAAAAAAAAGTAGCTTTAGATCATATATTTCAACTTTAAGATACACTCTACCAATTTCTCAAATTAAAAATATTTAGGATTATCACTCTAGTTTTACTTTCTACACATACATAAGAAATACTACCTATTATAATTATTGTTTTAAAAATACAAAAGTCATTAGGGGATCTCCAAGGCAACTTGAGGGCTTTCTATTGTCCCCCAAAGAGCCTCTGATAACTATATATCCAAGCTGTATCTGCTTTTCAGCATTTTACTGTTTACTTCCATACTGTCAGGCTGCTACTGTCTTTACCACTGCCAACTAGTCTAATTTTATCCAACTTTAAATCTAGCATATGGATTGAGAAAATAAATATTTCAACTTGTAAGAAAACTATCTAAAACAAGAATAAATTTATTTTTGTTAAAAGGCTCTAAGAAATCTACAAAATCAAATCCATACACTTAGTCTATCAAGTCTAGCAGCTTTAAAAACATTTCAAATTATCTTGTTTTCATTCATATTTCAAAATGGAAATGTGAGGTATATGAATCACAAATGTGTGACCTATTTTGCTTTGAAAACACTGAGTCTTCCTAAATTTTTTAGCCACTCTGAGGTGTGACTAACATTTAAAATTGTTTACATATTCAATATATACAACTCATTGACTATGATGAGATAAAACCATCACCACTAGTCTTTCCAACGTTCATTTTATACAACCTTCTGATCACATCCTTCCCAAAGTATTTTAATTTCGTATCATTTTTTCTAAAATTAACATTCTTTCATTTTCAGTTTTTCTTCCATTACTTAGAATGTTACATAACTTTGTAATATTTCCCAATATTTAAAAGCTCCTGAAGCACCTTTATCTGCTACTGTTCTTAACCAGAACAACCAACTTCTCTGGATGACTATCAGAATTAACGTGACTTTCATTAAGACTAAAAAGCACCAAACTACTCACATTAACCTGTGTGGGAAAACTTACAAAATACTATACAAGTATGGCTCCAATGTGCATCCATTTAGCTATAAATGTCTCAAGTTAATCATTCTTTATGGCCGAGCAGTACTCCATTTTATTAAAGCAAACAAACAAACACATCTTTTTCCAGTCACAAATTGATGGGCATTTGGACTGTTTCCAAGATTTAGCTATTACCACTGTACTACTATAAACATGGGGGCACATATATCACTATGGTATGATTCTAATAACTCTTTTGGGGAGACATCAAGAAGAGGAATAACTGGGTCAAATGGGACCTCTTTAAGTGTCACTGCAACAGCTGTCATCACAGGCATAACAAGTGAGACATGACGCCACTCTCTCATTACCTCCCACCTCCCCTTTCCTTTGTATTTTCTGTAGGCATTCACAGCTGTCATGACACTATTTTGACCAATGTACAAAGCAAAACCTAGGACTCACCGCACACAGAAAGCATTGCCTTAGAGAGGGGAATGAAATCAGAGTGCTTCTGATGTTATGGAGTTGTACATTGCTGAGTTTTTGTGTGAAAACATGTATGTTTTTATTGTTTTTAAAAATGAAAATTTCAATTACAAACTTACAAATATAAAAATAAAATACAACTCTATAGATAGTCTATTAACTCTGATTCAAAATAAAATTAAATTTTTAATATGAAAAGATTTTAAATTGTTTTTATTTCAATTAGGGCAGAATATTTGAAATTTAGACAAAGCAGTCAGAAGTAAAGTTAAAACATTATTAATATGCCTACATTGGATCACTTTAGATGCTATGTTTAAAAAGGAATACATAGAGCTAGGAATTCAGTTCAGGGGCACCAGAACTGACTGGCAAGCACAAGGTCCTGATACCACCAAAAAAAAAAAAAAAAAAGGAAAGGAATACATTAAAATAGGAAAAATAAGCAGCACAGAGTCATTTCTTACATAGAATCTATTCCACACACAGAAAGCAAATAAAATTCTGCATATAAAAAACAGAGTAGACAAAAAAAAAAATATTCAGTCCACAGAAACTCTCCCTGCTTTAAAAAACACTGGAACATGTATATAGCAATCTCAATATCACCTCTAAACTCCATTTAGTTTAGCAGTTACATTTCAATTTCACCTACCTTTCTTCTCTGAGAGATGTTGAGGGCACCAAAGTCATTAAACAAGGATGAAGCAGGTGAAGTTAGAGGATCTGGAAGGCAAGTTACATAAGTTTCCACACAGATAACTCAGATAAAACACAAGTAAAACAAATGTTAATTTAACAATGCCTACAATGGTAATAAAGATCATTTACTACAATAACTAAGCTCAGTACCTCACATGAAGTAGATTTTCAAATATTTTCTGAATGAAACAGAAGCTGATGAACAATGCATTTGGCATATTAATATTTTGAATAAACTTTATTCAGAAGCTCTATGGATGAGTACACAACTGGTTGATTAAAATAAGAGCAAAATCGAACAGAAGGAAAAATTAACTTTGTTCTGCTTTGAAAAAGGGTCTCACTGTGTAGCGCAGACTGATCACAAACTCACATACTCCTCCTACCTCAGCTTCCTCAATGCTGAGATCATAGACAAAATAAATGTTTGTGTTCTCACTTGAGACCAAACCAGAGAAGGATAAAAAGGGATCTGAGGAGAACCAACCAGTCTCTGGAAGATCCAGGACTGGATTTAAAAACACACTGAAAAGATCTTCAAACTATCCATGCTATAAAATATTCTGTATTTTCAATTTTATCAAGAAATATTTGATAATCTTACTTTTAAAAGAAGGTAAGTTTTTTGGGTCGGAGATTTAGCTCAGTGGTTTCTGTGCCTGCCTAGCAAGCGCAAGATCCCTGATTCAGTCCCCAGTAACCACATACAACAATACCAGGCATGGTGACTCACGCCCACCAGCAATCAGTACCACATGCCACACTGCTGGACATAGTGGCTCAAGCCTGAAATCCCAGCATTTGGGAGGCAGAGGAAGGAGGATTGCTGAATTCAATGCTTGCCTGGGCTACATAGTGAGCTCAGAGCCAGCCTGAAATACAAAGTGAGACCCTTTCTCAAAAAACAAAAAAGGTAACACAGTGCCGGGCATGGTGGCTCACGCCTGTAATCCCAGCACTCGGGAGGCAGAGACAGGAGGACTGCTGAGTTCAAGGCTTGCCTGGGCTACATAGTGAGCTCAGGGCCAGCCTGAACCACAAAGCGAGACCCTGTCTCAAAAAAAAAAAAAAAAAAAAAAAAAAAAAAAAAAGGTAAGTTTTTAAAGATGAAAACATTAAATTGTTTCAAAACACAAAGTTCCATTTGTTCTGTAAATAGTTACAGAATTGAATCTTTTTCCTTTTGCCCTACAGTACTGGGCTTTAAGAGATGGACACAATTTTATTTCAAATTTATGTCTTAATTATTTCTCACTTTATAAATGAGAAGTTTCTGAAAGGTATGCATGTGATATAGTGAAATATTTTATCTTTGCTTCTGAGCTTAAGTAAATCTTTCCTCTTTCCTTCTTTCCTTTTTCTTTTTGCAGTACTGGACTTCAAACTTAGAGCATGAGCATACTATGCAAATGCTCTATCACTGAGCTATATCCCATCCCAAATGCCCATCAGCTGGTGACTGGATAAGTTTTTATTTTGAGACAGGATCTTGATTGGTTGCCCAGGCTGACCTTTAACTTATGATCCTCCTGCCTCAACCTCCCAAAAACTTGGGACTACAGGTATGAACCACCACCTTTGGCTATAGTTCTTTTCTCCTTCACTACTCTCTGCCTTCCTCTTCTCTTTCTCTTCTCCTGTCCTCCCCTCCCCTTTTTCTCCCCTTTCTGAGGATTGAACCCAGGGCCTTTGCACTGAGCTACATCTCCAGTGCTATTTTTTTTTTTTTTTTTGAGACAGGGTCTTGCTCCATAGCTCAAGCTGGCCCTGAGCTTACTATGTACCCAGGCAAGCCTCGAACTCAGCAATCCTCCTGTCTCTGCCTCCCGAGTGCTGGGATTACAGGTGTGAGCCACCATGCCTGGCACTGTGGTATGTGGTATTGATTGCTGGTGGGCATGAGCCACCACGCCCAGCATTGTACATGGTTACCGGGGATCGAACTCAGGACCTTGTGCTTGTAAGGCAGACGCCAGAACCACTGAGTTAAATCTCTGGCCCTCCAGTGCTATTTTTAATTCATACTTTGAGACAGGATCTCACTAAATTACTAAAGTGCCAAAGCTGAGCTCAAACTTGCTGTCCCCTGCCTCTCAGAATGCTGTGTTTACTGGAGTCTGCTACAACAGCCAGTTTATGCCAAGATTATGTTTCTTAATCTCTTGAATTATCCATGAAATCAAAGTATATACATATATTAATGCCCTGATTTTAAAAGTCTCTAAAACTCTCCACAATTTGATACATACAGATTGCCCTTTAATTTTTCTGGCCTTCTTCCACCTGGATTTTCAATCTAATCCTTCATTAGTATTAACATTAATTTGACATTAACTGCAAAGAAAAAGAAGCTAATAAAATGTAAAATAAAATATTTTATGTAATTTATACACTTAAGACATTTAAAATTCCATAATAAAACTCATCTTTTGTGTTACTTTGAATGCTATTTAAGTTAGCATTTAAATTTTAAGGGAATATAAAAATAGTGACAGAAATCAGTTTCTAATACATTTATTCAATATTAAAATGTCACTTTTTTCTATAGCACATGATGGAAATTTCCAAATAGTGATGGAAATGTGATACACAACATGTTTATCACAGAAAACAATCAACATACAAATTATTCTCACCACTGTTAAAATCATTAACACTAAATTTTATTTCTATTTCACTTTTAAAATCACTGTTGAACATTTAAATAAACAGGATACAAAGATTATCTAGAAATTCTGTATCAAAAGTCTTAAAAATGTTCATCATTTTTGAAAGCATAATTCCACTTCCAAGTTGCCTCTAAAAGAAATGATTAAAAATACTGACACAAGGGCTGGGGATTTAGCTCAAGTAGTACTGCACCAACCTTGGATACACAAGGGCCCAAGTTCGATCCCCAGGTACCACAAAAAAAAAAAAAAAAAAAAAAAAAAAAAAAAAAAAAAAAA
>PVIC010046468.1:0-14239 GCA_004025085.1 Thryonomys swinderianus
CCTGAGCTCACTATGTAGCCCAGGCAAGCCTCCAACTCAGCAATCCTCCTGTCTCTGCCTCCTGAGTGCTGGGATGACAGGTGTGAGCCACCACGCCCAGCACTGTGGTATGTGGTATTGATTGCTGGTGGGCATGAGTTACCTCGCCTAGCATTGTATGTGGTTACCAGGGATCGAACTCAGGACCTTGCGCTTGCGAGGCAGGCTCCGGAACCACTGAGCTAAATCTCC
This sequence comes from Thryonomys swinderianus, assembly GCA_004025085.1. Taxonomy (NCBI): domain Eukaryota; kingdom Metazoa; phylum Chordata; class Mammalia; order Rodentia; family Thryonomyidae; genus Thryonomys; species Thryonomys swinderianus. The sequence goes on from PVIC010046468.1 coordinate 232, forward strand.
AGCCCTCTCTCCTGTCTTTTTATGTGGAAAAAAGGGCAGAGTTAACCTGGTAACTTCAAGATAACAACTGAAAGACTGAACCAATTTCCTAACCCCTTTAACAAATACCCATTTTTTACATTCTGGTCAATAAAAAGGGTATCTTGTACGTCCTAGATGTGTTCATGAGCAGTATTTTCATTAGAATATAAACTGACACTTTATCATGCAAAGTAGGTGTTTCGTCTATCCTTTAAAATCTAATTTCGTGTTTAGATTATAATTCAATATAAACTCATTAAAAATTTGGTAAGCTCCACAGCGATTTCATTTAGAAAAAGCCAGGAAAATAACTGCATTTACAGCACGAGCAACAGGTGCCCAGCCTTATCGCACAGCTGGACTGAGAGCCGGGTCCAGTGAGCAAGGCTCTGCAGTACCTGCTACCAGGTCCCTGCCACCCTAAACTGCTGCTGGTGCCACTGGGTGGCACAGGACAGTCATACATGTATAGCCCAGCATTAACATGTCAAGGACTAAGACCAGCACTGGAGCTATGCCCAAGGCCACCCAGTGTACCATCTGTTAAATACTTTCCACAACCTAAGTGGCCCCAGATCTCCTTATATTCTTCAGGCCTAATAGGCCATAATTTGAAATTCTGGCTTTATACAAGATGATATGTGATCACACTTTTTCCTCTTCATAAACTACTGCCCTATCAGAGGAATCTGAAAAATTCTACCATGAGAATCTTAAATAGGTAAATGCTGCTACGTTTAGGTTCCTAAACATTTGTACAACAGAAATGTTAGCTTAGTTTATTATAAGTGGTTCCAACTGAGTCAAAACAGAAAAATAGCCGCCTTTAAAGCAGGCTGTATATACCAGGATTGTAAATTTGTCCTCACTTTAAAACAAGAATGCTAGTGAATGTAATGTAATTAACAGAATGGCTGTCAGCAAGCTTATCATTCATACAGCAAGCACTGTATTTTATACTGTATTCAGCAAACTTTTATCAAATGTTCTTTAATTTCATAGACAACAATATGTAACGTATAAGAAGCACACAATAGTTCTGCAGTACAATTTCAAAGTGTATACAAATTAGAATACAGAGGTTAAACACTGGTATACTGACAGCATTTTGAACTTTAGGGTAAACTTCATATAAAACATACAATTCAAATATTAACTAATCTGAAAACTTTACTTCCCATATATAAAAGTGATACTTTGAGATGCAAAATCTTTTTTACTAAACAAACTAAATAAACATTTAATCATCAAAAACTCAACATTAGAATTTATAAAGATTAGCTATAAAAATATATTGGCAGTCACTTTTCTTATAAAGGTACCATCCACTACATTACAAAATAGTCTCTAACATAAAGTTGCCTTAATAACTGTACTATTTTAGAACCTGATAAACTTTACATTAAATTGATTATAAAGTCCTTGGAAAAACCTTTGGTATGCAATCTTGAGAAGATATTTAAAAATATTTTAAGGGCCTGTAAACATTTCATTCTATTAAGCACAACAGAATAATGGATATTTAACTGCATATAGTATATAGAATCAATAAACCAATTATATTTTTTGTAAGAAAAAAAAATCACCCTTACAGAGTAAGCTAAAACCAAACTATTCAAAAGTATCAAACTTTTAAAGAGTTTTCATTCTGATAAAAATGTTACAAAATCACCACACTCCATTGTGTACCTGTGTACTTTAGACTCCTTTCAGGACAAGACCTCAAAAATATTTAATCCAGTCTCCAAAAATCATCTCAAGTCCAACAAACTTTTAAAATGCCATTGAGAAGATCTGACATAAAAATAAGTATACATAATCAGAACACATAATTTATATATTTCATAATGTATCAGGTTTTAATTGTAATTTAGAATTTATTGGTAGAAACAAAACACACATACACACTCATACACACCCGAAGAGGGTAAATTTCAGGAAACAAATGCAAATCTATAGGGGAAACTGATTTATTTTTAAAAGTTGTATGTACTGAATTTGGATTGATGACTTCTGTGCCTTTTTTGGACTGATGACTAGTGAGAATGTTTTAAATTGTTGAAAGTTCATTTCTTGCTTCTTATGTTTAATTTTTACAAAGTTTCCAGTTACGCCAGTAACTTCCTTGATGTCACTTTCTATTGTATCCTCTGTCATCAAATCTCTTGGATAAGACATTTATCTTTGAATTGCAAAAGCCTATATAAAAATTAGCTTCACTTTTGACCTTTTAATTTATAAAACTCCACTACAAAGAAATCCATCTAAGTTTTAGACAAGTCCACAAAAATATTCTTTTTAAAGAATCAAACACTTTTATGAGAATAAAGATCCTTCAAAGTTTTTAACTCTTCTATTAGAGTTTTATTTTGATTTTCCAGGACTGCAACGCGATTTTCCAGGCATTTCACATATTCTTTCTTCTTTCTGCGACATTCTCGAGCAGCTTCTCTAAAGATAGATGTTAAAAACCATGTTAGAAAAAAAACCTCACTCTTTAAATAGTATATGTACTATTTCTCTGCTCATTTCACCCTCCCCACACATACACACTCTAAAAAGGTGCCATCGGCATTTACTGAAATCCATCAGTATTTCTCTTAAGTAGAGAACAGTTCTGGCAAACGCACGTTACCTGGGTAATCCACACCATGTGGAGACAAAGAACTCCTCCTCCGCCTGACGAGAGGCTCCCTCAGCCCGGTCAGTCTGCTCCCAAGCAACTATTATTTTGATTTTTGCAACACAGAGGAATTTTTCCTATTTTAGCTTCATGAATCACTGCTGTATTTTTTTTTTTTTTACTGCTGTATTTTTTACCCAGCCTGTTTTTAAGGTTTACCATGGTACCCGCTTATCTCTCTTCATTTAGCTCAAAGGAAGGTTTTAAAACTTTTATCTAGTGGCTCAGAAACTACCTTCTTGCTTTAATTTGTATTTCCCTGAATTATACACAAAATTTGGCACAATCTTATACTACAGGCCATCTGTATGTTTCCTTCCCTTATGTCTTTTTATTTATTTAGCAAAATCTCTACAGTTCTTTCTATAACCTGCAAATACTCTTCCCAGTTAAGTGTTACTTTTAGTTTTTTAATGGTATCTTTTACCATACAGAAGTAAGTCTACTGTAAATTTCATGTTTTCCTTACTTTATACTGCCCTCAGGAATATGTGAAGTATCTTTTCCATTATACGCTCAATGATGGTAGTTTTAACTTTTTGATTTTTGGTGTGTGATATCCATTGCTAATTAATTTTGTGAGTTTTTATGAAACTGAGCATCTTTTCAAAAGTTTGATTTTTTGTTTTTTAATGATGCTAGCGATTAAAGCTAGTGCTAATGTAGTTTTTTTGTTTTTAGACAGGGTCTGACTTTGTAGGTCAGACTGGCCCTGAACTCATTAGGTATCCCCAGGCAAGCCTCGAACTCAAAGCAATCCTCCTGCCTCTGCCTCCCAAGTGCTGGGATGACAGGCATGAGCCACCACATCCGGCCTTGTGGAGTGTGGTACTGACTGGCTATTGTTGTATGTGGTTACCAGGGATCAAACCAGGGACCAAATCAGGGACCTTGCACTTGCTAGGCAGGTGCTGGCACCACTGAGCTAAATCTCTGGCCCTGTAAATAGTTCTTTGCAAGGCCCTCAGGTCACTACACACGCTAGGCAATCCTATTAAGTATTTGTTGTTGTTGTTCTCTTGGTTATGAACTACCTCTCTATATATCTGGCTCATTTTTCAATTAGGTTTCTCATCATTGCTAAGATTGCTTGTGATGTTTTTATATCTTGCTCTGTAAATTTTTTTATTATAGTAAGTACTCTCTTGGCCTTTTTTGCCCTGAGCATACCCTATATATCCTATCTATCCACTGCCCTCTACCTCTGGTGCTGTTGACTAAATCCAGGAACCATGTGACACTGAACTACACACCCAGTGCTTTCTACATTTTATTAAAGCCAGGTCTCACTGAATTGCCCAGCCTGACCTCTTGAGTAGCTTAGATTATAGGTGTACACCACCGTTCTGAGCTTATTTCTCTCTCAATTTCAAAATTTTTATTTTTTTCCTTTTTCACAAGAATGTCTTCAAATCCATCAGGAAATACTTTGTACCTGGTATACAACAGGGTCCTGTTGCAGGTGTGGAGCTGCTTATTAAATAAATCACCCTTCTTCATAAGTGTACCTGACTAGCACAGGAAGCTGTTTCTGGGCTCACGCTCTAGTCTGCGAATGTTGCCGGCTATATGCTTTTGCTGGTACCAAGACCCACTGGCAGCTACAATGGCTTAAAGTATATTTCAGTGCCCATTAAGACAGGGGGCTTCTTTCTACACTTCATCATTCTTTGATACCTGTTTCTTCCATAGAAACTTTTGGCTTATTTTGTCTAACTCCATGAAGATTTATCAATTTTTAATTTGAACATTAAATTTACTATGTGAAATTTGAAAGGACTTTTTATATTAACTGCCTCAATCTAAGAACACAGTATATTTTCTACTCGTTTAGACACTAAGTTCCCAAAATGATTTTAAAATGTAGATCCTATTAAATTTACTAAGTACCTTTTTTATTAATATGCATAGTATTCCCATTATTTTTTACCTCTCATTTTTAAGGCAGGTATGATAGCAGAAAAACCTGGTTGATTTTGCTTATCAACTTGATTGAGGTAAGGGATGTCTAGATAGCTAGTAAAACATTATAATTGTGTTTGTGAGTTTTCAGAGGGATTAGTGTGTGTACACACACATGCACACCACAGTGCTATGCCTCCAACCCAAGGCCTTGCAGAAGTGCTTTCCACCACTGAGCTCCATCCCCAGCCTAGGCCCAGACTGCAGCCTGCCCAGTTCTCTGCTCTTTGGATTCTGGGATTCTACCCCCGTGCCTTTCTTCCCCACAGTCCTGCCTTGTCCTGGCCTTTGGCTATGGACTGAATCGTATCGCCAGCTTTCCGGGTTTTCCAAATACAGGCAAGTAGTAGAAATTCACAGCCTCTGTCATCCTGTGAGCCTCTTTCTATAGTAAATCTCATTTCCCTCTCTCTCCTCCTCCCCCGTCCTCTCTTTCTATTTGTATCCTACTGGTGCAGTTTCTCTGAAGAGGACTAATACAACAGCTTTCTAAATTAAAAAAAAAATGACTGTTCTTTTTAAATTTTTGTTTTATTATGAAATAGTATACACGCAAAAATGCAGATGTTATAGATGAGAGAGATGAAGTGTAACAAAATGAAGGCATACAGACCCAGCTTTCATTGCGCAGCCAAGTGGCCCTCTGTACACGTGCTGATTCTACAGCCTGCTCCTTACCAAAGGCAATTACTGCTTCTGTCCCTTGGTACAGAGCACACACAGGGCTCCAGTGCGAGGTTAGCCTCCACCTCCTAAGGCTGCACCAAATTCCCCTCTCCTACCAAGGCTAAATTCTAATAGTCCAAACTCTCTTTAAAAAATTTTTTTTTTTAAATCAGAAAGCAACTCTTTTTTTTACAGTACCAGTTTCTCTCTCTTGATTTCACTATGTAGTTTAGGTTAGACTTGAAATCACTATGTAACCCAGGCTTACCTTGAATTCACAGCAATCCTCCTGCCTCACTCTCCTGAGTGCTGGGATTACAGGAGTGTGCCACCACGCCTGACAGTGCAAACTCTTAACCCTAGTAAGAGTTAAATTTTCTATACTAATTGGCTGGATATAAGCAGTATCTAAGTGTATGATATTTGTATTTTTTTTTCCTTTTGGGACTGGGGATCGAACTCAGGACCTCCCACTTGCCAGGAAGCGCTGTGTGACTGAGCTACATCCCTGGCTCCTGTATTTGTTACTAGCAAGAGTGAGCATTTTTTCCTATGATTACTAAACTGTTCATGTTCTAAGAACTGCCTATATTTGTATCTTTTACCATTTCTTCGCCCTTTGGCTGTACTTTTATATTTTTTTCTAAGCTTTTCTTGGTGAGATATGTTAGAAACATATTCTATAGGAATGAAGTTTATATTTTATTATTTTGTGTTATCTTTCAGGAACATATACTTTAAGGAAGTCCTATTCATAAATCTTTTACATTAATGTTTTCATGTGTATTGTCCTGTTTGTGAAGTCCTGGGATTGTGAAACTATGTACTTTTACATCTTTCAGCTGGACACAGTAGCAATTTAACAAGATCCTGTCTGAAAAAAGAATGAGGGTGTAGGGCTGCCATGCAACTTAGCAGTGCAGTGCCTGCCCGGCAAGTATGACGCTCTGAGCTTGATTCTTGACACTAGAGACGGGTGTGTGTGTGTGTGTGTGTGAAGTGGAGCTCAGTGCTAAGCCTGGGTTCAATCCCCAGCACCACAAAAAAAGTCAAATACCATCTTTCACATTCAACTTTTTAGTACCATATAGGAAAAGACACCAGTTTTATTGTCATATACCAACTGTCCTAGCACCGCTTGCCAAGGAGTCCCAGTCACCTGCCTCTTCTGTCATCATCAGTGGTTCATGTGTGTGGATCAGTTTTTGGGCTACTCTGCCGATCCCAGTTTGTCTCAGGGTCACAACCACATAATTTTTTTTTTTTTTTTTTGGCTTTTTGGAGACAGGGTCTCGCTTTGTAGTTCAGGCTGGCCCTGAGCTCACTATGGTGCCCAGGCAAGCCGCCGCGAACTCAGCAATCCTCCCGTCTCTGCCTCCCGAGTGCTGGGATTACAGGCGTGAGCCACCACGCCCAGCATTGTATGTGGTTACCAGGGATTGAACTCAGGTCCTTGCGCTTGCAAGGCAGGTGCCGGAACCACTGAGCTAACCCTCTGGCCCACAACCACATAATTTTAATGACAACAGCTATTAACAAGATTTGCTCTCTCTCATCTTTGTCTTATCAAGTTCTTCAAGTATTTTGATTGGATGATCTAATGGTGAAAACTGGTCATCTTCATAGCACTGAGTTCCTGTATCTATGGACATAGCATACACTCCATTTATTAAGTCACCCATTTATTAGATATTAATATCCTTCAGAAATATTTCACAGCATTTTCCATGAGGTCCTGAATATTTCTGTTAGAAAGTTATCAAATATTTTATTCACTGTTAATAACATAACTGACACTTTTGTGCACGCGCGCAAATGTAATACTGGGCACCACACCCAGGGCCTTTGCACTGACCAAACTACCTGCAGCTTGGGGAAGGAGGGTCTTGCTGAATGGTCCATGCTGAGCTCAGACTGTGATTTCCCAGCTTCAACCCCTTAGGGGAAAGGCCACACACCACACGTGGCTTTCGTTGATACCTTTTAAATGATTATTTTCTTAAACACTGTAAGAAAATACAATCTCAATGCTCAGTGTGATTGTGAGCTGTATATAAAACATACCAATAAGGAATTCAATTTAAAAAACAGTAATTTCAGGGCTGGAGACTTAGTTCAGTGATTCTGGTGCCTGCCTAGCAAGTGCAAGGTCCCTGGTTTGGTCCCTGGTCACCACATACAACAATAGCCAATCAGTACGACATACCACAAGGGGTGGGGTGTGGTGGCTCATGCCTGTCATCCCAGCACTCGGGAGGCAGAGGCAGGAGGACTGCTGAGTTTGAGGCTTGTCTGGGCTACATAGTAAGCTCAGGGCCAGCCTGAACTACAAAGTGAGACCCTGTCTCAAAAAAAAAAAGAAAATACAATTTCTGAAAACTGCTCTTTTACCAAAAATTCTTATAAATTTATTACATTTTTCAGTACATCGATTTGGGGTTTATTCTGATAGCCAACTGTGCATACTAGTAACAGTTTTACTTCCATCTTTATAAATCTATTTTATTAAACTAGTAAGAATTTCCATACACTGTTGAACAGAACTGGTTCTTTATCAACTTTTCAAAGTATTTCTAGTTTATTCTCCTGGACATTTTAGAGAGATAAGGCATCTTTTCTAATTGTAAGTTTTTTATTTTTTGACTTATTTTTCATTATCTCTAGATCTTTGATTTTTCATGACATCTTTCTTCTTTAAACATGAGAACCACTTCTTTCCCTTTATTCACTGGTAACTGAAAACTTTACAAAACCCATTCTGTTATATGCTGTTTGTGTTCTAAGAAGTAGAATGGTATTATGTAATCCTCTAGCACTTACAAAGCAGTGTAACCTTGGGCAAATCTGTAAACCTCAGTCCTTAAGTCAAAAAAATTGTAATGTTTACACCGTAAAGATTTTTTCAGAATTACATAAGGACTTGGCACGTATCAGTGAAGCCTAATTCTCTGAGTCTACTAAGTGTTTTTAACTGCTATTTTTTAAATGATGTATGAGAGTATGTTGAAACCATTTTTGTACTGAATGCTCTCTTCCAGGGGACTGGAGGTACTATGCATGTAGACTCATTTCAAATGATGTCTCTCTCACATAGGATCTTACACTATGTAGTTCATATGTGCAGTGATCCTCCTGCCTCAGCCTCCTGAGTGCTGCAATTACAGGTGTGCACTACCATGCCAGGCAACATTTCTCAATTGATGGGCATAGTGACCTCAGGAAGAGCTTGTCCTCCGTCTTGTGCAGGTCTGAGATTTTGTCCCTGCTCTCCTTTGCACACCAAAGGTATGGTGATAAAGCAGAGGGGCTGGGGATTTAGCTCAAGTGGTACCACGCCAACCTTGGACGGGCCCGAGTTCCACCCCTGGTTCTGCAAAAAAAAAAAAAAAAAAAAAAAAAAAAAATCTACCTTCAACAGATGTCTCTTTCCACTAGGCGCATCCAAACACTTTGAAAGGGGGTTTTTATGTTTCATTAAGTCTTTAAAAATATCATGTAACCAAGATCGTATCATGACAAGAGAAGTCTTATTCTGTAATTTTTAGCCTCTTGCAAAGGTACACAATCGCATCACTGGCAAGAAATACAACTTCGTGTGTGTGTGTGTGGATAGGCATCAAACTCAGAGCCCCAGCCATGTTGAGTCATCACTGAGAAGAGAGGGAGGGAACAGAGAAGAAAGACACTATTGAGCTACACCCAATGCCAGAGGCACTGAACCTGTGGCACACGTGTCACAGTGGGCACACAGCCTTCTCTGTCACATGCAAGCCAAATCTCCCCAGCAGCTAAGCATCAGATAACAGTTGTTTTCCCTAAATGAAAGCCTCAGTATTCAAGTTTAATTGCAGTGTTGAGATTTTGCAACAAATATATGGGTTTTGGGTTGCAGTCCGGGCACTCAGTCTGTACAAGATTCACAATCATTTCCTTAGGCCAATTCCTTGTAATATTGATAGAACTTATTTCATTATCTTGCTGTAGTTCCTGGAAATTTCCAAAAAATGGACAATCACTAGCTTGTTACCAAGAGATTTTAGTGAAGCAATTTTTTTTCCAAGACAGTCACATTATATAGTCTGGGCTGGCCTTGAACTCACAACCCTCCTGCCTCAGCCTCCTGAGTACTGATATTACTGTGCCATTACATCTAACCTATTGTAGTTTTCTTAAGTGTTTGTGTTTATGTATTCTGAAAGCAATCACATAATTTTAAAAATGTTTTTTGTTCATAATATAGTTTGATACATTTTTCCCCTTTGAACACAGCACAAAAGTTACTATTACATTTTTTTTCAAAGAACCAAGTTTTTCAACCTGATGTATATATAGTGTGTGTAGTAATCTTTAAAATGTACCTAAGATAAATGTTTCTGGGGTTAAATCACTGCTTTATTTTCATGACCACCTCTGAGAATATTTCTGTCAAACAGAATTTCTAATTCTTTCCTTTTTTGCTCTAAGAAAATTACTAGCATATTTTAGGAGGGGCTACTGGGGAAACTGGGAAAGGGAAAAAAGGAAAAAAGGGAGAGAGGGAAGGAAAGGATAAGAAAGAGAGTGCCAGGCATGGTGGCTCACGCCTGTAATCCCAGGACTCGGGAGGCAGAGACAGGAGGATTGCTGAGTTCAAAGCTTGCCTAGGCTACATAGTGAGCTCAGAGCCAGCCTAAACAAAGCGAGACCCTGTCTCAAAAAAAAAAAAAAAAAAAAAAAAAAAAGAAATACATCTTGCTCAGTGGCACAGTGCCTGCTTGGCAAGTTCAAGGTCCTGAGTTTGATCCCCAATACCAAAAAAAAAAAAAAAAAAAATTGCAAGCTTATAGATACCATAGATAGTGATTTCTCTAATGAATCTGGGAAAAGTAAATTGAACACTTTCTGTAAAGAATTCATCATTCTCAATGAACATTTGTGACTAATGAAAAGAGGTCAACACATTAATGCTACTAAGAGTTTGGAAGAGGATGATTCTAACCCACATGGATAACTTCGAGTGGTTCAGGATTTCAGTGGAGAAAGTAATTGGAAAGTGTGGTAGAAAGAGACAGAGAATTACAATTAAAAGTAAGGCTGGGACAAGGTATGCTACTGCATGCTTGTCATCCTGGCACTCCAGGAAACTGAGGCAGGAAGATTGTAAGTTCTAGCCCAGGCTGGACAAGTTAGTAACTTAGAGACATTGTCTCAAAAGTAAAAAAGGATAATTTGTTGTTGGTTTCTAGTTTCATTATGATTTGACAGGATGCAAGAGATTTCTTCTATATTTCAATTTATTTAAACATTTTATGACCTAAAATACATTATATTTTGGAGAAAGTTCCATAGGTTACCGAGAAAAATGTGTAGGCGTTGTTGGATAACACTGTATATATGTTAAATCTGTTTGTTCATCAACTGATATTCTTGTTGTTTTCTCTGGCTGACCTATTGATAATGTGTGAGTAGGGTACTGTGGACCCCCCATGACTGTACTACCATCTACCTATCATTTTAAGTGGAGTAGTTTTTCTTACATGTAATTGGTCATAATGACATTTGGTATGTATTTATAACTGGTATCTCTTCTTGTTGAGATGTTCCATTGATCAAAATATAATGACTTTCTTTGTCTCTTCTGATAAACTTTGGCTTTAAGTCCACTATGTCAGAAATTAAGAGTGGCTACTCCTGCTTTGGGCTCCAGCTGGTGGGTGGAGTTTTTTTTTTTCCATTCTTGCACTTTTCAGTTTGTGTCCTTTACAGGTAAAAGGTTATAGAATTTTGGGTATTTTTGTTTTTTTGTGACAGAGTCTCATTTTGTAGTTCAGGCAGCCCTGAGCTCACCAAGTAGCCCAGGCAAGTCTCAAACTCAGCAATCCTCCTGACTCTGCCTCCCAAGTGTTGGGATTACAGGTGTGAGCCACCAAGCCTGGCACTGAGGTATGTGGTACTGATTGCTGGTGGGTGTGAGCCACCACGGCCGGTATGTGGTTACCAGGAATCAAACCAGGAACCTTGCCCTGTTAGGCAGGCACTGGAACCAATGCGCTAAATCTCCGGCCAGAGTTTTGGTTTTTGATACAATCTGTATCCCTTGATAGAGGAATTAAGACTACTCATTATTATTATTGAAATGTATTTACAAAATCTTATGGTATTTTTCCTATGGTATGATTCCTTATTTTTTCCTTTTATTTAATTACTCTCCCTGTTAGATATATTCTTTCCTTTGGGCTTTATCATGATGTTACTGTCACATCTTCATCTAGGATACCCATAAATACTTCCTGGAATGCTAATGACTATAGAGAAATTAAGCACAATGTGGAGGTTAAATAATACACTTTTGAATAATCAGTGACTCTGAAAAGAAATCAGTCAAGAAATTTAAAAATTCATAGGATCAAATGGCAGGGGCAATACAACATATCCTATGGAACAAAAGGAAAGCAGTTCTCTTTTGAGACAGGGTCTCAGTATGCAGTTCAGGCTGGCCCTGAATTGGGCAGTCCTCCTGCCCTCAGCCTCCCATGCTGTGTGATTCCAGGCCTGGGCCACCACACTCAACTAAAGAAAAGCAGTTTTAAGAGGTAAGTTTGTATCTGTGAATGGCTTCCTTAGTAAAACTGAGCATTATCAAATGAAGGACCTGCATCTCAACATCCTAGTAAAACAAGAGCAACCCAGATCCAAAATTTGTAAAAGGAAAGAAATTATAAAAGATAACAGAAATCAATGTAAATTGATACTTAAAGGCAAAATTACAACAGGCATAACAAAAATTCAAAGGGTTATTAAAAAATCTGTTTAGGAAACTTGTATTCCAATATACTGGAGAATCAGAAAGAAATGGATAAATTCCTATATACATATGACATATCAAATTTAGACCAGAGATATAAAAAAACCTAAAGAGGGGCCGGAGATTTAGCCCAGTGGTTCCAGTGCCTGCCTGGCAAACTCAAGGTTCCTGGTTCGATCCCTGGTAATCACATACAACAATATCAGGCCTGGTGACTCACGCCTGTCATCCCAGCACTTCAGAGACAGAGGCAGGAGTATTACTGAGTTCAAGGCTTGCCTGGGCTACCTAGTGAGCTCAGGGTCAGCCTGAACTACAAAGTGAGACCTCAAAACAAAACAAACAAACAAAAAACACTAAGGAGACCAATTAAAAGGCAATGGAAATGAAGTAGTAAGAAAAACTCAGGATGTGATTCACTGCTAAATTTTACCAGAATGTCAGAAAACTAATGTAAGTTACTCCTCAAACTCTCCCATGCATTTGAAAGGGAACTTTCCAAATTTATTCCAAAACCCTAATACTAAAATTGGACAAGGACTCAACACACAAGGAAACTACAGGCCAATATCTCTGATGAATACAAATGCAAACATCTTCAAGATATCTGCAAGTATGAATGCAACAAATCATTAAAGAAAGATCATACGTCATAACCAAGTTAGCTTCATATAAGGATGCAAGGATGGAACAACATACATAAAGAAAAGCAATATATCATATAGAATTAATTAAAATCACATGATCATCTCAATGGATGTAGGAAATGTCTTTGATAAAATCCAACAAAGGTTAATAAAAACTGACAAGGGCTAGGTATTTAGCTCAAGTGGTACTGCACCTACCTGGAAGCATAAGGGGCTCAAGTTTGATCCCTGGTACTGCAAAAAAACCCCCAAAACCTGCCAACATCACACTAAATGGGAAAAAACTGAAAGCTTTCACTCTAAAATTAGGAACAGACAGGGTGTCCACTCTCACCACTCCTCTTCAGTTATAATTACATGCAGCTAAGTTAGCTAGAAATTAATACACAGTCAGAGAAAGACAAGGCCCTCAAAGAAGTTGGCACAAAGAATAAAGACAGCAGAACTGTGGCTGAAGACACGTTTGAAAGCCAGGGCTCAAGATGAGATGCAGCAGCCAGACCTGCATGCATCCCTAAGAAAGAAGCAGTAATTTGAAATTACACTGTAATTAGCACCTCTGGGTCCAGGAAGTCCAGATCAGCACCCAGGTAGAATTATCCTGTGCAAAAAGGGCAAAACAGGAGGCATCACTATCCCAGGTTTTAAGTATACTACAAAGCTACTGTAATAGAAAGACCATGGTACTGACAGAAAAACAGACACAGACCAATGAAATAAAAGACACAGAAGTGATCCTGTATCTGATCCTACCTGATCTTTGACTAAGGGGCTGAAAACATGAACAATGGAAAAAAATACAGCCTCTTTAACAAATGATGCTAGGAAAACTGGCTATCCATGTGCAAAAACAAAACAAAACAAAACAAAAAAAACTAGGCACATTCTCTCTCACTCTGTATTAAAATCAAATCAAAATGGGGCCGGAGGGTTAGCTCAGTGGTTCCGGCGCCTGCCTCGCAAGCGCAAGGACCTGAGTTTGATCCCCGGTAACCACATATAATGCTGGGTGTGGAGACACGCCCACCAACAATCAACACCGCATACCACAATGCTGGGCGTGGTGGCTTACACCTGTAATCCCAGCACTCGGGAGGCAGAGACAGGAGGATTGCTGAGTTCGTGGCGGCTTGCCTGGGTACCATAGTGAGCTCAGGGCCAGCCTGAACTACAACACGAGACCCTGTCTCAAAAAGCAAAAAAAAAAAAAAAAAAAAAAAAAAAAAAAAAAAAAAAAGAAAAAAA
>PVIC010046469.1:0-14227 GCA_004025085.1 Thryonomys swinderianus
TTTTTTTTTTTTTTTTTTTGCTTTTTGAGACAGGGTCTCGCTTTGTAGTTCAGGCTGGCCCTGAGCTCACTATGGTGCCCAGGCAAGCCGCTGCGAACTCAGCAATCCTCCTGTCTCTGCCTCCCGAGTGCTGGGATGACAGGCGTGAGCCACCACGTCCGGCAGATATAGAGGGCTTTTAACGCCTCCTTTCTCACCTTTGATCAGTATGCTGACCCCTGTACCTTTCCAGCATAATTGTAGATATATTTATCCTTTCCCTAGTTTTCCCTTAATAGTCTCTTAAAATATTCACTACTCCTTGTATTATTTTTCTCCAGTATTTACTATTTTCATATTCTAATTCATTTACCTATTTTTGCCTTTAATTCTATTTTTGCCACATTCTTCAGATAGGGTAATTTATATTGATTTGTCCTCAAGTTTACTGACTCTTGTTCCCTCTGATTGTTGATTTTTACCTAGTGAATTTTAAAATTCAGTTTATTATAATTTTTAATTACTTAGTGTCTGCTTGGCATATAAAATTATTGTTTTTCCTTTGCTGACATTCCTACTCTCCCCTTCATTAAGGTCATATTTTCTGTCAAATCTTTGAACTTAATTTTAATAGCTCTAAAATCTTTGAGTGTTAAATTCAATACCCAAATAAAGATAAAGTTCATTTTGATTCATTAACTTTCCCCTTGTCTCGCCGTTCATATTTTCCCCATTTCCCCATATTTCCGCTGTTTCATATTATCACATGGATAGTGATTTTTGTATTGTACTTGATATTATGAATGGTACATTAAAGAAAAGTGTTGATTTTTTTTTTTTTTCTGTGAGGCTGCTGAGTTACTGGCTGAGCACTTTCCGCTCGTGGCAGCTCTTTCTCCTACGGTTAGTGCAGATTTACGAGCGCCTGGAGCTGTTTCCCAAGTCTGTTCATAGCAGAACTAATCTCTAAACCATCTTGCACGTCTTCCAGGACTTAGTGTTAAACACTGGTAGATTATGCCAGAAGTAGACTCTGCTTTATGACATGGTTCTTGCTCTGAGTGTGTGTGTGTGTGGCGCTGACGATTGAACAAGTCTTTTACCCTGAGGTGTATCCCCAACTCTTTTTAAAACTTTTAATTTCTAAGTTTGGAGACAGGGTATCAGTGGCTCGCTAGACCTGAACTCGGGACCCTGCTGCCCAGCTGTCCAGAGTCCTGGGATTACAGGATGGAGCCTTCTCAGCCGGCTTCACTCTTCCTGTTAAGGTGCAAGCTTTCTTGAATTCAGTGGCTGGGGCGCCAGTGTCCGTCGCCCTGCGTGACCTCCGCAGCAGTCTTCAGTGTTACCAGGGCACCTGCTCAGGGTCTCCCAGGCACCCTGTCCTCGGTGTCTGGAGCCTGCGCCACGGCTGAGGACCGGGGATTCTGCGTCCTTCACACAGACCCTCTTCTCTTGGGTGTGCTGCCCGCAGACTCCAGGCAGTGATTCTTAGAGGGTACATGAAAAACAGCAGGTATAGAAGAAATAAAATGATAAATTGGACTGCTTTCAAAACTTTAAACGCCTGTCCATCTAAAATTGTATTAATACAATGAAAAACCAAGCCAAACACATATCTCAAAGTAACCAGGACATAATTTTAAAAGTCACACAAATTAATAAAATATCCAGTGCTTAAAATAGGAAAATATCAACAAAGAAATTAAAAGTATATTTCGAATGCCGGGCTTCAAGGCTCATGTAACATTGAGCTGGGTCATGGACTAAACTGGAGTTTTCCAACTTTCTTTCTTCCTTACCGTTTTACCTTTCCTCTTCCTCACTAGTATCATTTATGCTCAGACTGTATGATAGACCAGAGGTCCCTGCAGCCTTCGATAATTGAATAATTCTGATTCTGTCTGAAGATTATTACTTGGTTAGGAAGGCTTTAATTTTTCCCCATTCCAGTCCCAGGGCCCATTTGGGCAGCTTGTTTGATACCTGGTCCTTTTACCAGCCCCCCACCTTCCCCTTTCACTTCTCTCCATTATCCTTCCTTAACTGATCCAGCAGAAGCTTTGGACTTTTGATTAATGCTCTGTGCTTCAGTGGCTCACATGTCTCATATGCAGTGAGAAATTTTGGTTACGTAGGATCATTACCTTTCTAATTAAAAATGCAAGTCATTATGAGAAAATAATTTATCAAAATAGTAATCACATCTTATGTGAATTAGAATTTAAGCTGTTTGAATTTTATGATTCAGAGTTTTCTAGAAAGTGGTTAATTAATATTGGAGTTTGATCGTCGTATTGAACAAATTTACTTATCACAATGGAGTTTGTAAGTATTGGACTGATTTACACTGTAGAGAAATAGTTTGTTTAGTAATTTGAATTCTATTTCTAAGATAAATAGTTTTACATTTTTCTAAGGCAAGTTGAATGTGCAAAGTGACACAATTAACCAACTGAACTAATGCATGGGTCTTGTCTTTTTCCATTATGATGCTACATTGTCCTCTAACAGCATTACTTTTCTTATTTATTTTCTTTAAAATGTTTTCATAAATCAGAGAAAACCGGAAAGTAATTTTGCTGAATTCAGTAGTCCTAGCCCTAAACTTATCATTTATAATTTGTTATATGTTTTTGATGAAATTAAACAAAATGTGTATAAATGTTTTACTCTGTATTTGTCTTTACAATGCACTATGAGAACAAACAACTTTATTAAAAGCAACTGACATCTGGGATTTTTCAAAATAACTTTTAAAACTTTGAAACATACCAACTCTTAAATTTCTTTGTATGACCATTTGTATTCTTTCTTGTCACTCAAAACTGTTTTAAAATGTATACTTTATGTTGGATTTGAAAAATAAGGAATCCATTAGATATTGAGAATGTTTGTCACTTGAGGATAAAACAGTTTACTAGGAATTTAGCTTAGTGTCACTGTGCCTACCTTGCAAGCACAAGTGCTCAAGTTCAATCTCCAGTACTGAAAAAGAAAATCAAGAGCAAAATAACAACAAAAAACCAAAAGCCAGCTTTCTTTTGTTAAAAATAATACTGCTCCAGGAAGTCTGTCTCTAATTTCAAATCACATAATAAAACCCCTCTCACTGATGGAAGCCTACTAGGAGAAAAACTTACTTTGTGACTGAACAAGACTGTTTCTAAGTTGTAGGCAGCAAGATTAATTGCTTCTATGCCTCAGTTAATTGTTAGACATGTAATACGGGTATTGAGTATGTAAATAAATTGAAACAGCATCAGTATGAGCAGTAGTCAGACTGCCTGTCCTCCTTATGTCCTAGCTGGGTGACAGTGGAGGAGATACTTGATCTCTTTTTTTCCTCTGTATTCTATCTGTGGTGAAAAGTCATTGAATATATTATGTCACAGGTTTGTGTGAAATTTTAAATAAGCTAATATGAGTGAGGCTCTTAATGTAGTACGTGGAAGAGTGGAACGTCTTTGAGTAAATGAAAATAAATTATTAGTAAGTAGACAAATACAGTTTATCCTTCACGATGTTTACATTTTTTTCAATTTTTTTCCCACTTATAATATCCAAAGTTAATAAGTTCCATTTGAGATGTTCCAATCAAGTAATGAAAATAGTCTTAATGACTGCATCAACTTCCTAGGTCAGTTTCTATGTTAAAACCAGTTACGTATTTGAGTCATTTGGAAAAATTTTACAGCTCAAGGCCCATTCCACACTTACCCAGTGTGCCTCTCTGTTAGTGGTGCTCTTAGAGACTGCCAGACATGCACCTGCTAGTGTAATAAACCAGAATAGATACCCAGGCCACCAGTAAGGACGGACCCCTCCTGAAGACCTCAGAGCACAGTTGTTCCATTGGATTTTGGTGGATAATTACCACAGGTTAGTTCTTCAAGTGTTAATGCTGCAATTCAGAATAAAGGTATCAAGGTTAAAAATACTTTTTCCCATGTAATATTGTAGATAAGTGAATCACAGTGAGTTAAAACAGCAAAAATTTCTTTGAATTTTCAAACTAAGAATAATCTGAAGAAAATATTTTTCCTGTTTTTTTGGGTAGTGTGCCGCTTCCCACCTTGTTCAGTGGTTTCTCAAGTTTAGTGTTTCCAACTTACTAATGCATCACATTATTAGCTGTCCATTTCACAGGTTAGCACAGGGCTTCTGTTTCCTGTGATTCACCTCTTTTCTCCTAGAACTCAAAATTAGTTGTGTAGTTACTGCAAATTTTGGGTTAGCTGATGGACCTGGTAAGTACATTTAAAAATAGCAGATGGTCAGCTCTGTCCTTTAGATTCTGACAGCCGAGGGTGATCGTGTAGAAATTATTACCTTTCCGAGGAGGAATGCTCGCCGAGTGTTGGCCCTTGTTTAAATAAAATGGGGTTCTTTTTCCCTTCTGGGTGAATCTTTTGACACTTTGATGTTAAGTGTCATTACCTCTGTCTGGCTTGTGGACTGTTGAATTCTCTGTGTAATTCGATAGCCTGAATCTGTCATGAGATATTTATAGCTTTTTTGTGATTTGCAGATTTTGAATTTTATTTACAACCACATTAATAATGAAATGGTCTATATAGAAGACACCACAGTGTACAAATTTGTCTTGTGTGAGAACAATTATTCTGAGACAAGTGTGTAGTTTGTGGAATGTCAAATATTTTATCAACCATGTAAATATTATCTTTTACAGACTTTAGAAAGATTATTCAATAGAGAAAACAAGTCAGTTCAACTAACATTTTAAATAAAGTTTACTTATTAAACAGAACTGAATCACATTTTGGGAGCTATAGATGAATTAATATTTATTGAATATTTACATTTATGGCAGGGATGGTGTTAATTGTATACACATTAATTAAATAGTACTTTATAAACCAAAGGTGTTTTCTTCCATTCTTATCACTTTGTCATTGTGTTTATGGGTGTAGAGGTGTATATGTGTGAGTGTGTGTGTGTGTGTGTGTCTGTGTGTAAAATCACTGCTCTTATTGAGAACTTATGTATTTCAGGTACTAAACTGTTTTAGATAAATTGACAAATTTTGTCTTCACCTCCAAGAATGAAGCAGGTTTTAAATGTGAAAGAGGAGGAAGCCGAGGCAGAAAGAATGCTAGGGGCCAAATGTTTGTATCCCCCAGAATTCATATGTTGAAGCCTGGCCGCCAGTGTGCTGGTGCCAGGGGCAGGACCTCTGGGGGCAGCTGGCTCATGAGGGCAGA
The DNA here is from genome assembly GCA_004025085.1 of Thryonomys swinderianus. Taxonomy (NCBI): domain Eukaryota; kingdom Metazoa; phylum Chordata; class Mammalia; order Rodentia; family Thryonomyidae; genus Thryonomys; species Thryonomys swinderianus. The sequence goes on from PVIC010046469.1 coordinate 5,205, forward strand.
ACTCTCATGGAAGGGCCCAGTGTCCTCACAGAAAACAAGCCGGAGAGCTGCCGTGTGGGGGCGTAGAGACAAAGCAGTGTCTAGAGCCAGAAAACAGGCCTTGTAGGAAATATCCTTTGATCTTGGACTTCCCAACTTCTAGAACTGTAAAAATATATTCCTGTGTTTTATAAAGTGAGACACTCAGTTTATTGTATTTTTATAGCGGGTCAAATAAGCCAAAAGAGTTTAAGTTGCTGCTCTAATATATGAGACTGTTTGAATTCAGACAGCATATTCCATACCTGATATTCTTTAACAACAGAATCAACTCTCAGTGGATTTAAAAAAAAAGGCAAACATCTAGTGGTTATTTCATTAAAAGGAAATGTAGTGGCCTAAATTATTTAAATTTATAAATAAATTCAAATAACAGTAAATGCATGCATTTTAAGATCGTGACTTTATTCTTCTGAGTATATACTCAGAGCTGGGGTAGCTGATTCATACAGTACTTGTATTTGTGTTTAGGGAAACCCCATGTAGTTTTCCATAGTGACTTTAGCAATGTACATTCTCACCATAGGGAATAAGAATTCTCTTTCTCCATAGTCTTAATAATGCTTTTTCATATTTTGACCTTTTTGATTTTAGCCATCCTAAGAAAGCCAAGGTGTTGAATTATTGTGGTTTAATTGTGTACTTTTTTGATGTTTAGTGATACTGAGCATCTTTTCCTAAATTTTTGACCATTGGTATACCTTTTGAGAAATACCTATTCAAGTCCTTTGCCCAGTTTTTTTTTTTTAAATAGTAGAAAATAGACTTTTTGAGTTCCTTCTATATTTTGCATAGTAACCCCTTGTCAGGTGTGTAGTTTACAAATGTAGATCATTTTTTCATTTTGTTGATTATTTTCTTTGCTGTGCAGGAACTAACTTAATGTAACTCCACTGTCTTTGTTGCCTATAATTTTGTTATACAGTGAAAACCACTGCTAAGACCAAAGACAGAAACATGTGCCCTTTTCTTTCTTCTAAGAATTTTATAGTTTCTGAGCTCAGTTTTACATCTTTAACCCATTTTAATTTGATTTTTGTGAAGGTTTTAAGATATTAATTTTTTTGTATTAAGAGTCAATTTCCCTATCACCTTTTGTTGAAGAGATTATCTTTTTATATTGTATTTTTGGTACCTTTGTTAGATTAGTTGATGTATATACTTGGATACACTTTCTGTTCTGTTCCATTGGTGTGTGTGTTTGTTTTTAAATGACAATGTCATACTATTTTAATTACTATAGATTTAGAATAAATTTTTTTCTTAAGACTTTTTTCATTTATTGAGTATATTGGTATATATATATATATATATATATATATATATATATTTTTTTTTTTTTTTTTTTGAGACAGGGTCTCGCTTTGTAGTTCAAGCTGGCCCTGAGCTCACTATGTAGCCCAGGCAAGCCTCGAACTCAGCAATCCTCCTGTCTTTGCCTCCCGAGTGCTGGGATTATAGGCATGAGCCACCACACCCGGCACTGTGGTATGTGGTATTGATTGTTGGTGGGCGTGAGTCATCACGCCCAGCATTGTATGTGGTTACCGGGGATCAAACTCAGGACCTTGTGCTTGCGAGGCAGGCACTGGAACCACTGAGCTAACCCTCTGGCCCTGGTATATTTTATGGTATACATTGTGATCATAGTCAGTATTAAAAATTTGTACCTGTACGGTATATCTCGATTCTCATTTTCCCTTCCCCTGTCCTCTCTACAACCCCAGTGCCTACATACATAAACTATAACTATACATACATAAACTATAACATACTTAAATATAAACTGTTTCCATTTTTGTTTTTACCTTAACATATTTTTGTTTCCCTTCCTTACTTTCCCATGCCCACCTTTCCCTTTTCCCTTTGAACATTTTCTTCCTATTTCACAATATCTAATATACATCCTGCACTCAATTTACGCCTTCAGCTTCTCATACTAGAGAAACAATAGGGTATTTATACATCTGTGTCTGTTTCACTTATGAATATGTTCTCAAGTTACAACCATTTAAGTATACATTTGAAACATGTATATCTTCTATTACTCTCATCAAAGTTTTATCCTTCTCAATGAACAAATCTTTAACTTTGCTGGTTAAATATATTCCTAAGTATCTTACATATTTTGATGCTATTGAATGAGGTTATTTTCTCACTTTTTTGATAGCATATAAAATTGGTTATAGAGATGAAACTGATTTTTGTATATTGATTTGTATCTTGACACTGCTAAAATTATTTCTGTCCATGGATTTTTTTTTTTAGTAAAGTCTGTAGGGCTCTCTGAATATAAGATAATGTCCTATAAACAAACACAAATGGATAAATGCATCCTTTTGTCAATAAAAATGACTTTCTTTAACTTAACATATAGTTTTGGATTTAAAGTCTATTATCCAGCTAAAATACAGCTACTTCCACTCTCCCTCTCCCTGTTGTTTTTCCATTTACCCAGAATATATATATATATATATATTTTTTTTTTGTTGTTGTTGTTGTTGTTGTTTTGTTTTTTTTTGGTGGTACTGGGGATCGAACTTGGGCCCTAGTGCTTCCAAGGTAGGTACGGTACCACTTAAGCGAAATCCCTGGCCCCAGAATATCTTTTTATACCCCATCATTTTCATTACTTGTGTCTCTTTAAATTGGAAATAAGTATCTTGTAGGCAGTTTACGTTTTCTTTCTTAAAATTTTTAAATCTATGTAGCAACACTGTATCCTTTTAGTAGAGAACTTACTTTAAATGTAAGTTGATTAAGTAACTGATACACAAGCACTTAGCCATAATATTTATTATTTTCTGGCTTTTGTGAAATCTTTGTCCCTTTTTACATCTATCATTATAGTTGTCATTTGTTATTTAGTGTTTATTCTGTAATACTATATGTTGACTATTTTCTCTGTATTTTGAGTATCCAGTCCACATTTTTCTTTATAGTTACCATGAGGCTTATGTAAAACATGATGAAAATGATACATTTTTAGGCTGGACCTGGTGGCCCTTGCCTGTAATCCTGACACTTGGTAGGATGAGGCAGGAGGATGGCTGGGAGTCTGGGCCCAAACTAGGCTACATGGAGAGTTCAGGGCCCATCTGAACTACATAGTGAGGCCTTGTCTCAAAAAGCTTAAAAGAACAATAACAAATAAAAATACATTACAGTACCGTGTGATTCCTTGTGTGGAGGCGGTTCCTGTTCCTCAAACATCTGCATCTCTTTCTCACCTAGTTTCCCTCATTCCTTCCCTGCTCTTCCTGCCTCTTGATCCCTTTTTCTTTTCTTTTACATGTACTTTATGTTTACAATCCTTCATGCATGTAGATAACAGATACCAACCCCACCCCAATACTGGGGATCGAACCCCAACCCTTGTGCTTGTCAGGGCTAAATCCCTGGACCTTCCTTTTCAAAATATCTTCTCCCTCCCTTCATTCCTCCCTTACTTCCGTCCTCTTCTCCTTTGAGAATGATCTATCTTCCAACTTACTATTATCTGTCTTTTACTTTGCTTTTTCTTTTTACTCTGGGTTTTTCATACAAAAGAAACTATCTATATATCTATATCTATATATACCACCTTGTACCTGAACTTTCCAAATTTCGCTTACATATCTTTTTTTGTCAATGATTTTTTTGTCTACTTTCATTTACCAATTAGAGTTCATTTGTTTCAGTTTGAAGAACTTTCCATAGCTTTTTTTTTTCCTTTAGGAGAAATCATTTAGTGACTTCCTGTAGCTATTGCTTTTTCTAGGTGGCTGTCTGGATCTTTCCTTCGTTTGTGAAGGTCAGCTGTGCTGGAGTTTTTTGGTTGCCAGTTTTTCCTTTGAATATTTGAATATATAATCTCACTCTGCCCTGGCTTACAGGGTTCCTGCTTATGTGGTTCTGTTGTATGTGCTAAACTTGGACTACATTCAGATTTGCCCATATCTTTTTTTTTTTTTTGAGACAGGGTCTCACTTTGTAGTTCAGGCTGGCTCTGAGCTCACTATGTAGCCCAGGCAAACCTCGAACCCATCAATCCTCCTGCCTCTGCCTCCTGAGTGCTGGGATGACAGGCGTGAGCCACCTCGCCCGGCACTGTGGTATGTGGTATTGATGGCTGGTGGGCGTGAGTCACCACGCCCAGCATTGTATGTGGTTACTGGGATCGAACTCAGGACCTTGCACTTGTGAGGCAGGCGCCGGACCCACTGAGCTAAACCTCCAGCCCAATGTCTTTTAGTTTTGGTAATTTGATTACAATTTGTCTTAATGAGGAAGTGCTTTTATTTGATCTGGCTTAGAGACCTTTTCATGAACCTGAATGTCTATATCTTCCTCAAATTTCTACAAGTTTTCAGCTGTTATTTCTTAAAATACATTTTCTGTACATTCTTCTTGCAGCTTTACTTGGACTTCCTTAACGTGTACTTTTAAGGGTATTCCATATTTCCCGTAAGCTTTCTTCATTCTATTTTAGCTTTTTCTTATTTTGGTCTGACTGGATAGTTTCAAATGTCTTGAATTTACACATTAGTTCTTCTGCTTGAGCAGTCTATTCTTATATCTCTCTTGCACTTTTCATTCCATTCATTTAATTCATCAGCTACAATGTTCATTTTATATGGCTTTGTATCCTTATTGCAAATTTAATTCTTTAGATGTGTTATTTTTCTAATTTCATTTAGTTCTCTTATCGGTGATATCTGGAGTAGATTGAACTTACTTAAACCAATTAATTTTTTGTCAGGCAATTCATAGATCTCTATTTCCTTAGAGTTGCTTAATAGACTATTATTACATTCCCTTGGTGGTATCAGGTTTTCTTATTTTTTTATGGTCCTTGAAATCTTGCATTGCTGCCTTCAGAGCTGAGAAAGAAGTCTCCCCCTCCAGGCCACTGATTGCCTTCTGGAGAGAAACATCTTCACCTCGTAGCTTGGTAGCACTTCTGAGGCTTTCCGAGCCCTTTTGGTGGATGCGTAGCCTCCATGTGACTTTTTTCTTGGGGTGTGGGCTCTTACTGTTGTATTTTTTTCTGTCTCTCTTCCAGATGTAGTTGAGTGCTGAGAACTTTCCATAGTCTAGCGCCCTAAATTGCTCATCCTTCTGTGTCTGTGGAGTCAAGCTGACTGTACGCGTGACCCACAATGTAGCTGTCTGAAAGGGCATAATCTGGAGATGGCAGGGCTGGCAGGGGGTGTTTGTGATAACCCTGGGCCAACTTGGAGTGGGCGTGGGCGTTCCGCATGAGCATCCCATGTGGCCGGGGGCAGGACTCCTCAGGTAGCCCCCGTTGCAGTCACAGTGTCCACGGCTCTCCCCCGACTCTCACCCTTCCAACCACCCAGCGAGCCGGTCACCTCGGTGCTGTGCAGGAGGAGAGGAAGACATACGCTTTGGCAGACAGTGTCCCTCTGGGTCTGGAAGGGCACGTGGCCCTTCGCTCATCCTTCTTTTCCTCTGGGGCAGCAACTGCACACAAATGCCCTTCTCGGCACGGAGCTCTGCTGCCTTAGAGAGGGTGCTGCAGGGCGAGGGAAGTTCTCCGTGACCTCTTCGGCGTGTTCTCAGCATAACCCGTTCTCAGGTTACTCTGCACCGCTGCCTGCGTGCTGGGCTCCTCTGCGGGACCCCGTCTCTCACAGGGGGCGTGTCCCCCCCAGCGGCTGTCAGAGGCACTGCTTCTCCAGGAGACGTGGGCGCAGAGCTCCTCTTCTGCCGTCTGGCTGATGCCAGCCCCTTCTCACCGGGCCCTTAGCTCTCCCTGTGCATCTGAGAATTGCAATGAAATTTCCATATTCAGCAGAAACGAGTGATAGTTGATCGTTATTCTACTATAAATAACAATTATCTGTTGGCTTAAAAAGCTTAAATAAGTCTTGGCGCCTTGATTATAAGTAGTCAAAACATGACAAGCCTTGTTGCCTGTTACGGAACTTAAAATGTAGGACTTTCAACGGCATAATGTTTAATTAATGATAATGGCAAAATATTCAGGTAAAGCTATATTTAGAATTGACAGCAAATGTGTAAATAGAATGATGAAAGAATTTGATAATTGAATTTTCCTTTGAAAGAATGCATAGATTTCAGTCACATTTGATGCCTATTTTGTACCATCATTTACTTTTGTGCCATAATTTGCCAGGAGCTTTTATTTTATTGTCAGAAAGAAAAGAAGACTCTTTTGATTGTGGCCAGAAACTTGAAAAAAATCTAATGGAAAAGAAGGAAAATTACTGAATCAATGTATTTCTTATTTTAGATTTTTTAAGTGTAAAATTCAGTTCACTTAAGTAAACTTTTAGAAAAATGGGTTGTAATCATTATTTTCCTGGTGTTAAAATAGAAACTGAAAATCCAAGACATGTTTACAAAACACAAGAATATTTTCTAATAAAATCTATTAGCACAAAAGCTTACACTAAACTGTACAAATTCTAAGAATATTCTAATTGATCTTTATACTTAATCTCTTTTGTTTTGCCCTGGGGATCGAACTACAGACTAAGAGTGAAGGGTTGAAACTTGAGCATTTTCAGAATTGTCTGTAGACAAATTCATACTTTTTTTTGAGACAGAGTCTCACTTTGTAGTTCAGGCTGGCTCTGAGCTCACTATGTAGCCCAGGCAAGCCTCGAACTCAGCAATCCTCCTGCCTCTGCCTCCCGAGTGCTGGGATGACAGGCATGAGCCACCATGCCCACCACTGTGGTATGTGGTACTGATTGCTAGTGGGCATGAGTCACCATGCCTGGTATTGTTGTATGTGGTTACTGGGGATCAAACCAGGGACCTGGTACTTACTGGGCAGGTGCTGAAACCATTGAGCCAAATCTCTGGCCCTACAAGTGTATTTTTAAATCACATAAATTACTGCCATACTAACTTCTACAGTGCTCCATGATTTTCTGTTGCCAACATTTTCCAATCCTCTCAGTAGTGAACAAAGGTTCTAGATTTTCTTTTTCTTCTCTAATACATGACAATTGCCCGTATCTTCAATTACAGCCATTATTTTAAATGTGTGGTGGTATATCATCATTCATAACCAATGGGTATGTTTTCATGTGCCTATCACCCATTCCTGTGTCAGTTTTGGTAAATATCTGTTCAGATCACTTGCTTATTTGAAGAATTAGATTTCTTTTTGTTACAAAACTTTTTTTTAAGTTTATTTTTATCTTTATTGGTACGTTGTATATACACATCATGTTCACACTCAATATTGGGAATTTGCACCAGTATATGACACAATTTAATTCTCATTTTTTCCCATTCCCCTACCCACCCACAACCCCCATCCCCTAAATACATAATCTTTGTTTCCCATTTTTTATTATCATAACATTTTTTCTTTGCCCCTCTTTACTCACCCTCCACCACATTTTCCTTTGAATATTTTCTATTTCATAATGTCCATCAGACATTCTAGAACTCATGAACATCTTCAGCTTCTCATACCAGAGAAAAAATATTATATTTATACATTTGTGACCTATTTATTACACTCAGGAGTATGTCCTGATGGTATGTCCATTTGAGTGTAAATGATTCAAACTGGGCATTCTTTAAAGCAGAGTAATACTCCATTTTATAGAAAAACCACATCTTTATCCAGGCTCCAGTTGATGGGCATTTGGGTTGTTTCCAAGATTGAGCTATTACAAACTGAGCTACTGTGAACATGGGTGCACATATGTTACTATGTTATGATTCTTCTAATTCTTTCATGTACATATCTAGCAGAGCAGTAGCAGGGTCAAATGGACCCCTAATCCTAGCTTTTTTTGGAATCTCCACACTGACTTCCATAGAAGTTGTACTAGTCTACATTCCCACCAAGAGTGGAGAAGGGTTCCTTTTTCTTTGCAGCCTCACTGCTGCCTAATTTTGAGATAGCAGCCATTTTTTGTGTAGTGAGATGAAATCTCAGTGTCATTTTCATCTGCACCTCTTGAATGACGAGCGATGCTGAGCATTTCTTCATGGAGTTGTAAAACTTTTGATACATTTTTGACCAAATATATCATTTCTGAACATTCATCCCATTCTTTGGCTTGTATTTTCATTTTAATTGAGTCTTTGGAAATATATTTCTTTTCTCCTTGTTTTGTTTTTGTTTAATCTTTTCCTAAGTATTAAATGGTATATACTTGTTTCTAAGCAGTTAGTTAAAAATCAATAAATTTCATTTGCATCTCTCGAATGACCAGAGATGTTGAGCATTTCTTCATATGTTTCTTGGCTGCTTTGATTTCTGCCTCTGAGAAGTGTCTGTTCATTTCAGTTGCCCATTTTTGAATTGGGTCTTTAAACTTGGGGAGGCTGATCTGTTTCAGTTCTTTATATATTGTCGATAATAGCCCTTTTTCTGATACACAGCTAGTAAAGATTTTTTCCCATGTTGTTGGTTGTCTTCTAGCAGTGCCAGTGACTTCTTTGGCTGTGCAGAAGCTTTTCAGTAGGATGAGATCCCATCTGTTGATTCTTTCTGCTAGTTCTTGTGCTAGGGAGGTTTTATTCATAAAGTCTCTGCCTAAGCCAATGTCTCCAAGAGTTTTACCAAGCCTGTCTACCAGCAGGCTTATTGTTTCTGTTTTAATGTTTAAGTCTTGTATCCACTGTGAGTTTAGTTTTGTGCATGGTGAAAGAGATAGGTCTAGCTTTAGCTTTTGGCAGGCTGAAGCCCAGTTTTTCCAGCAACATTTGTTAAAGAGGCTGTCTTTCTTCCATTGGGGATGTTTGATTCCACCTTACTCCACAAAGAATGGCTGTGATCACAAAGTCAACCAACGATAAATGCTGGCGTGGCTGTGGGGAGAAGGGAACCCTTCTCCACTGTTGGTGGGATTGCAGACTTGTGCAACCATTGTGGAGATCTGTGTGGAGATTTCTCAGAAAACTAGGACTACGAGTCTCATTTGACCCTGCTATACCCCTGCTGGGAATATACCCCAAAGAACTTAAAAACTCACATTGGAAAGACA
>PVIC010046470.1:0-14231 GCA_004025085.1 Thryonomys swinderianus
TGTGTCAGGCTGCTCTGGGGCAGTGGGACAGGTGACCAGGAGGGAAGATGAGGAAACAGGAAGTCTTTCCTGCTTCCTGCTGGAGTATCTGACCCTGGATTCCTGCTGAGCCCCAGGATCCTAAACTTGACCCTTATATTTGCCAGGCCTGCCCCAACAAGGTACTACAAACCAGACAGGTACAGTAGCAGAAATTTACTTTCCACAGTTTTGGAAGTTAGAGGTCTAAAATCACGGTGTCTGTGGGGCCAGGTTCCTCTCTAGCCTCTTCCACCTTGCAGTAGATGCCAGTTTCCTAGGCACTTGTGAAGCACTCTCTCCTCTCTGAGTCTGTGCCCAAATGTCCTCTTCACAAGGACACAGTGAACTGCTGGGTGCCAGCCAAGGGCCCCTCACAATCAGAGGGGAGCACAGTGGTCACAGGTGTTTGCAGTGATCAGCCACAGCCAAGGCTGCTCGGGGCCCCAGGCACTGCAGCAGACCAGGAAGGGCTCTCCCCGACTCCTCAGAGGCTGCGTGGCCTGTCAGTGTGTGGACAAAGGATTTCCAGGCCCCAAAAGAGGGGCCATTTATTCTGTATGAGAATAAATGTTTGTGCTTTAAAGCTGCCACATTCATGAAGTTTACAGCCTGAAGCCCCTACCAAACTAATACGGCAGACATCGAGTGCTTGCTGGATGACGAAGGTCTTTATTTCTGCACCATCTCCTACAGGGGATCCGGGGAGCCGGGCACACCACAGGGTCGCCTCTAAAGGGGGGACACTGGAGTTGCCGAGGCCGCCGAATTCCAGCTCTGCTGACCTCAGTCTTCCCCGTGTCCAGAGATGTCTCCATGATGCAACAGAAATGGTGGGCAGCCCTGTACACCCCAGGTCTGAGGATTCATCTGGCAGAGGGCCCCCCAGTTCCCTTCAGAGGGGGACAGAGGCTGTGTGCCCAGCAGTGGCAGCTGCTGTGTGTCTATGTCTGCTCAGCACTTGACGCCCCGTGGTTGCCTTAGCAATCCTCTCTCTCTCAGAGTTCGGCAGCAGATGGGACCAGCTGGCAGGAGAACTGGGGGTGAGGGGTCCCCTGGCTCAGAGACAAGCCTCAGGCATCACGAAGGACGGTGACTTCTAGGTCAGAGTGGAGGACAGTTGCTTAGGGACATCGCCTCGCAGTGCTGAAGGCTCGTTTCCATCCCATGGATGCAGAGCTGGCCCCTGGCACTGCCACGTCTCCTAGCAAGTCTGGCCAACTTCTCCAACATAGAAAAAGGAGACTGTTCTTGAACACTTGTAAAACTCTACAGAAATCCCTGTTTATCCACAAAAGCTGCCTCTGTGTTCTCCGGAGACTTCTGGTGCAAGGCCAGCTCTGGGTTCGTGTCAGCAGCCTTTTGTGGGTTTAAAAGCATTCAGATCCACAAATATTTGAGATGAGGTTCAACTGATTCGATATTCTGACCTTTCCAGTGACATTCTTCTTGGTCAGCTGCTGGCCCTTTTGGAGCAGTTATGCCCCTGGCAGCTTGGTAGAGCAAAAAAGACATTTCATTAAGTATCAAGATATATGAGCCTGAGAACAACCTATGGGACCTTCTGGAAGTTTCCAGATCTTTCTAGGTCTCAACTAACTCCCTGGGAAGAAAATACAGATCACAGTGTCAACCTCAGGAGTGTCAGGAAGACCCAGGCAGCCATGTCCTCAAGAAGGACTTTCTAAAAGAGGGACTGGAGCATGTGGAGAAATAACCGGGGAGCTGGAGAAGGGCAACACGAACATTGCCCAAAGGAAAGTGTGGCCTCTGCTGCCAACACCTGAGACACAGCCCCTTTGCCCTCGGGACATTCTGCCTGACTGTCTGATCGCTGTGGGGCCACGGACTATGTCAGCTAGTCTCTGCTAACACTGAGACTTGCAGGGGAGGGTAGGTGATCTCCGGCCAGCATCCAGAGTGACAACATGCTCAAGTCAGCTGTGTGACAATCCACGATGTCTAGTGCTCAATGCCCAGTCTAAGCACTGGACACCCAGGTCTGGTGAGTTTCTGTAGGGGACAATACTCCATCTGCATTGTCACTCACAGTGTTGGGACAAGCAGGCTGTCAACACACTTGCACAGAAGGCACCCGGAGTGCACACCCGTCCCCTGCCCCGAGTGCTGCTTCTGGTGGCTGAGCTCTACCCGTGACCTTCACTGTGACACCTCAAAACCTCAAGTGTGGCAGATGTACTGAGTGCTGCGATCCCCCTAGGACACTGCTGGTGATAGGGACTCCCTTCCTGCTTGAACTTGCACTCACAGGACGAGCATTGGTCAAGGAAGGCTCAGCAGTGGAAAAGGCAAGAGCGGGTTCTGGGAAGGTGGGACTGGACAGTGTCACTGGGCCTCACTGGACACTCCCTGCTGCTCCTGTCAGTCTTTGCTCTGTCCCACTCCCAGCTATGAGCTCAGCTAGAGATCGGATGTTCTGGCTTTAAAGTCAGAGAGGACACGTGTCAGTGGACACCACTAGTCTCAAGGAAAGTCTTACTGGAAACTTGCGGGATGGCTCACAGACTGTACATGCTTTGGGTCTTTCCATTGTTCATCTTTCCGGCCTGTCTTAGCCCATTTCAGCCGCTGTAACAAAATACTGTAAACCGAGTAATTCAGAACTACAGAAGTTTATTTCTCACAGTTCTGGAGGCTGAGGAGTCCCAGACTGGGAACTATCAGATACAGTATTTGGTGAGGGTTCCTGCAGTGTCCTTGAATGGCAGTGGGGGGGCATCTGGCTTAGCCACTTTTATACTACATTGATCCACTGCTGGGGTTTCTACTCCATGACCTAGTCACCTTCAAAAGGCCACACTTCCTAGTTTCATCCTCTTAGGGGTGAGGGTTTCAAATTATGAACTCAGGAAGTTACATACATTGAGACCACAGCTGGACACCCACTGAAGATATCAAGGACTGGAGCTCAGCAACTTTCTTGAGCCAAGTGATGCCCTTGGGGATGTCAGAGGCAAAAAGGCAGAAGGTGCCTCGCGATGCCGTCCTCTTTCTGCCCTGAGCACTCCACTTCCAGACTATTACAGAGGAAAGAAACAAGCATCTATCCGATGTAAGCTGAGCTTTGGTATTAGTCATATGCACGGAAGCTAATCCTAAAGCCTGAGTGATGTAGGGGTTCATGAATTCCTGATATTGCACCTGAGCTCCAATTATGATTTTCCTTTCTTCCCATTACATTTCCTGGTTTAGAGGAGAAATGAATAAATTTGCACAGACACCAAAGTGCTCTAGGATTCCTCCAAAATAATTGTAAAGAAAAGTAGGATTTGGGCAAAACAAGTTAGACACAAGTGTTAGGGACCGCAGGGCAGTATTGAAGATCTGAAAATACTTTGAAAACCTCCTGACCTAACTGCTATGCACATTTGAAAGAAAAAGGCTTAGTATGGAAGCAAGTACTATTCTCAAGATTGCTGTCAATGTGATGATAAATACAGCCCAATGAGGACTGGAAACAGTGAGATAATGACGGTGTGTGTGTGTGTTTGTGTCTTATTGATCCCACAACCTGAGTCTTTCTTATTTTGAAACAATCTCAAAATAAACTGAGTTCCTCAGTTGCTCAGGTGGACTCAACTTGTGATCCTTTGGCCTCAGTCTCCCAGAGTGTGGGTATTATAGGCATATGTGATCACGCCTGGCTTCAGTTTCTGATCAAAGCAAGGCAAAAGCTGAATATAAAAATCACAGAATGGAGTTATATAAAAAATACAACTTTGACTACCAGAATACATTGATTTAAAACTTTTGTTATTAAAACAACCTAAACCTGAGAGGGTAAGAGTCATGTAACCTGCCAGCAGCAGCTATGCCTCTCCAGAATTACTATTCTGACCCTGAATGTTAAATAGACATCCACTTTGCACTCTGACAGGAAGATTTCTGGCCACCTCTGTCAAGCAGGTTAAAGTGTAGCCAATGGTGACATTGCCAACAAATTACCAGATTTCCTCACACTCTTTTACCCCCCTCCATCAAAGTTCTGGGAGTCAACCCAAAATTTTCATTCATGCTAAACAAGTGTCTACCACTCAGCTACCCTCCCAGCCATGCTTTCACTTTCTGCAAGCAAGTAGGCTCAAGACACACCACCTCTTAATTGCTGGGCCAGAGAATGTGGCTCCAAGGCTGATGAATCTTCCTTGAAGTGAAGCAGTTTTCCAACTCAGGCTTTGAAGAAGGTATACCTCACAGATTTGCTAACTTGGCTAAAATAGACCAAGACTGAGACTATTAAACTCACAAAGGAGAAATAACTAGAACAGCCTTATAGCCCTTAAAGACATTAGTCATTAAAAAAATAGATCTCAACAAAATAGGACTTAGGGAGTCAGAATACAAGACCAGCTCCATATTCGTAATCATATGATTTTTTTTTAACCAACTGAATAAGAAAATCCACATAGTTGTGTCATAATGGGAATTCTCAAAAATACAGGATTAGAAAGAAAGATTTTCAACATAATGAGGCAAAATACAAAACCCTACAGAAAACACCTCTCTAAAAATGAAAGACTGAACAGTTTCCCTTATGATTAGAAATAGGGAATAGATGTGCTCTCTTACCACTCCTAATTTATGCTGTACTATATGATATGACAAGAAAAAGAAATAAAAGGCATACAGACCGGAAAGACAGAAGAGTCTCTCCAAATATTTCCAAAAGTGCTTTTGAGATTGTTGCCTTTTCTTATGTTTTTCTCTTTTCTGTATTTTTCCATGCACTTGATGCTCTGTATTAATCTTTGTGAATAATTTGTCCTTAAATCTGATTCCAAAATATTGTAGTAGGACAATATAATTGGCTTTCAAGGCAGTATGAAATCACACCTGATTTCCAGTGTGTCTCAGTTTTAATAGATTTCAACCCTTCCCCAGAGTGAGAGAAATGTTTACATCACCGAGGGATCACAGATGTGGCACTGACACAGAAATTTATCTCCATATCTTTTCAAAGGCCAAGGGAAAGTCCAAAGATGCAGACAAACCAGACCAAACTGAAACCTACATGAACCCTGAGTATTTACCCGGGTAATCTTATGTTCTCAGACCTACTAGAAACACTCCTAAACCACCAGGAATGGTCCTGGCCTCTAATCATCTACTAGGAAATGATTAGTGGAAAATACTGAGTTTTAATACATTCCCAAGGCTTTGGGAAGGACATAAGCATACTACAAAACATATCTTACCTGTTTTTGCCACCTCAAAAACAACGTCTTTCCATACCATGCTCATTTTTTGTAAACACCTTCTTGTCACTTCACAACTGCTGCTTTCCCAAGCACAAATGATTCGTCATCACCAGACTGCAGCGGAGAGCACCTTGGAATAGTTAATAAATGATTTCTGTGGGCAACATTCTCAGAAGAGATCTAAAAATAGAAGAGTATCATGCTCCCAAGTCCCAAGCTAAGTCCCACCCTGAGGGATATCTCTCGGTGGACTTCCTTTAGCCCTCCACCTACTGTCTCCCAGCTTAGTCTCCAACACAGAATGGCTGCCTCTTGCCATTTCTTTCGGCCAAACCCAGGGGTCTTTAGTCTTCAACCCAAGGGAAGGACTCAAACCAGATCTCCAAAGAAGTGCAGTTCTGCCTTCAGTGATATGTCCACCTATGTCATTCTCAGTCTGTGGTCAGCAACTCTTCACTGCAAATTCTTTCATTCAAACCTTTTTGCTGGATGAGAAGAGTCTTATGACAACGGGATCACTAAATCAGTGTGCACTCTGATAGCATTGGTGCAGTAAGAATTTCCCCACCTGCATGTAAATGTAGTATGCCCCCACTGCTAGGAATGGATGGTCCAAACATAGTTCAATTTCAGAATACCTTATAAATACAGGTCATGGTAGACATCGTCAGTGGACTTCACAGAATCTTTTCTCCCCTTCGTCTTTCTTTCTTTTTATCTATTTAGCTCTACAAGTACTTCATGGTATTGTAATCAAACACTTTTGTGTGTGTCTGTGTATGTGTGTGTGTCTGTGTGTGTGTGCATGTGCGTGTTTTGGCAAAACGGTTATCACACACTTTATCTACATTTCTGTTTTAGGACAGTGTGATGCAGTTACTCTTTATGTCCTGTTGTTGCTTCTCCTAGGATGCGTGGCACTCAAGGAGACCAATCCAAATGTAACCCACACCTAGGCCAGACTCACCCTTACCAGTAAATGTTCCCTGCTCTGGCTATCTAGCAAAACCAACAAATATTTGTTGAATAAAGAATGAATGAAAAAATGTCCAAGTCCCTATAATCTGATGGGGTATTTGTTTATAAGAGTGATATTTGTTTATGAACTGTCAGACCAAATAAATCACATTTTTAGAGCTCAAATTCTGTACAAAGATGTCTGATAAAATAGCCAGAAATGATGGCTCCCACCTGTAAACGACAGGCTGAGTGGGAAGATCATGAGTTCGAGGTTAGCCTCAGCTGCACAGCAAGACCTTGTCTCAAAAAACTCTCATGGTTTTTTTATTGTTGTTTCATATATATAGAAAGAGAGACATTTGAATTAAAATATTACAAAATTAACAGAATTTAAACACCAACTTCTCTTCAGCACCTTCAGGCCGGGACCTGCCTAGCAAAACAGAGGGGTCACAAAGTCAAGGGATGCAGATGAAGAAAAGAAACAAGACAGGACAGTTTGGGATCAGGAGGACCAATCAGTCAGTACCATAAGGCACCTCGTTTATTCACAGCGCTATACTTACACAGATTTCAGGGATGTCAGTGACGTCAGAAGTGGCTAACAATTATCTATAGTCACAGTTAAAGACTGGAAACAGAGAACTGCAGAATCGGCAGGACCAAAAACGTAAGTAGTGATTTAACCTTCACACCCTGCCTACAACTAGTTCTTTTAAAATGTAACTTCCCTGTCTTCAACTTTCTGAAGGTCACTTTTCTTTACCAATCCTAGTCTATTAGATCATTAAAACAAGCAGTCAAGAGACAAAAATATTTTACCCTCAGTGCACCACAGTAGAATTTGTTGATCAATTTAATCACTAAGGCGAGAGCAGCAAATTCTTAACTGAGGGGACACTGGAGAGCGACCTTGGGCCAGGGGTTGTTTACCTCTGGCCTCCACTGCTAAGGCATTCTGAGGCAGCAACCCTGGATGAGGTTGCAGGTCAACTCAGAAGCTGGGCGGCACCGTTTAAAGTGCCGATCTCCTAGCTTTTAGCTAGGCCGACACCCAGTGCATTTGTCCAGGCCGCACAGTGGAGACTTCCCACATCGCTGTGGGCCTGATGGAAGCCTCATACCTTGTGCCTCGCTGATGTGGCTGCTTCCTAACAGGACTGCATCCACTCTTGCCCTCTGCAGCAGGTTTAAGAACCCCAGGCAAACCAAACACTCCTCTGGAGTCCTGATCCACTGTTGAGGGATGGGACCTCAGGTGACTGTCTTCAGATTCTCTCCTTGAAGAACTTGGTCAATGACAAGAAAACATAAAATTAACAAGGCCCTGGCAGCATATCCTGAGCCCCAGGAGCAGCTGTACCTGAAGGCTGCCCATATGTGTTGAGATCCTTAAATCAACTTCCGTCTCTGCATCAGCAGAGGCATCACCCACAAGCTTGTTAGAAGGGCAAACCCGAGTTACTTCCTCCCTCTGAATCCCAGACGGATGTGCTCTGAGCAGCTCTCTAAGCGACTCTGCTGCACACTAGTGCTTGGAGAAGAGAAGCTAAAAGAACAAAGTCTTCACTGCTGGTGTAAAGAGCAGCTCACAAGTAGGAGGAAGCAGGTTGCTTGGTGTGAGGTGTTCGAGTCAGTGCTGTCAAAGACCCACTGGCCCTGGGTTCACTGAGTTGTGCCTTCAGATTTGTCTGCTGGGTGAATGCACAGTGAGGGCCGTGGCAACAGCTTACGTGCAGACTCACGTGCAAAAAGAGGAAAGGCCGCTTCTCCTCGCATGTCCTTTTCATCAGGGAGGAAGTCCCTTCTCAGAAATCCACAAAAGACTTCGCCTTTCATCTCAAGAGCTGGCGCTGCACCTCATGGCGAGTGTGGCAGTGAGGAGACCACAACAGGTCAAGGTTAAGTAGACGCATCTACCCACCTGTCACAGCGAGAAACCAGCTCCCTGGAGCTCATGACAGTCTGGACACCCAGGCCTGGTCAGGGCTTCGCCGGGAAGGACACAAGGCAGGCCGGCGGGGCAGCAACACACACCACAGGAGCACAGCTAGACCGACCGTGGGGTGTCAAATGCGTGCTTGTCACTCTGATCCCTTGATCAGTGTAAAGTCTAGAAGTACTAGCATCTCCATCCTCAAAATACTAAAACTAGAAATTCCACTTGGTCCAGCTCTGCCCCTTCTGGGTATCTTTCCGAAAGAGTAATTGCAATGACCCATGCACACCCACCTTTACAGCGGCACAATTCATGATAACAACATCTTAGATGTGGCCTAAGAGTCCATCAGCAGGTGCACAGCTCAAGACAGTGTGGTGTTTCTGCACAGTGGAGTACCACTCTGTTCTGCGGAAGGATAAAGTGAACCATTTGTAGGAAAATGGATGCAAACTGGTACCATAATATCCAATGAAATAAATCAGACACACCAGCTTAAATATCACATGGTTTCTCTTAAATGAGAAACCCAAAGTATAAATAAAGTACAAAATAAAAGGCAATAAGAAATAGAGAGACAGGACTTTCTCACATGGAAAGGAAACCAAGAGACGAAAGCAGAGAGGAGGGAGGAGGGGAGCAGGAGATGAAAAAGAATTGAGACATGTTAGGTGTGTGTAGCCACTCCACACAGCAACGCAGACTGCTTGAGGTGTAGCAGGTAATATTTTGCTCATCAAGAATGGCTAAGGAAAGAGTCAGGGTGGGCACAGTTCCAGTCTTCTCTGCAACCACCTGCGGCCTTACAGGACCAGCAGGTGCCCACAGAGCGGATGTTCCAATCCTGCCCCGGGCCAGGCCCCCTCCCAGGGCACAAACACGCTCTACACTGTGAGACAGTTCTGTACATACTCAGTTACCACGTGGCGCCTGGCAAACTCGAGAAACAGATTGCCAAGCACCTGCAGTTCTGCTCACGTGCACTACCTACGTTCCCTCCTGAGACACAGCAAGTCTATGGTACACGGATGGCATCACATCCAGGCATTCTGAGTTGAGATGTGGGTGCTGGGCAGGCCACCTGGCTCGGCACTGGGCTATGATCCTTCTGTACAAGAAGCAACAGGTCTCAGGCATGAAATTTTTTTAATAACACTTTAGCTGTCTCATAAAAATTATGGATTGAGGAAGAAGCAAGTCTCATCCACCACTGGAAGCCAAGGGACTAGTGCCTTGCAGGTTCTGTTTTCTCATGAATAGGCTCAAGGTTCTCTCTCATTCATGCACCTTTCCAGAAAGTCTATTGTTGCTTTGCATTGTACATCAGGAGCCAGGTCCTGGGACTGACAAGTGAGAATGTTCAGTGCCTATTTGTCAGGCACTGTCAGGATAAGCTTTACAGAGGCAGAATTAGAGTGCACAAGATAAAAGGATTTAAATTGGCATGGTGCTGCATACCTGGAATCCCAGCTACTTGGGAGGCTGAGGCAGGAGGGTTACCTCTTCAAGGTCAGACTGGACAGCTTGCAAGATACGACTTTAAAGTAAAAAGACCTGCAATATAACTCAGAGGTGAAGCTCTTGTTAGCATGTATGAAGCTCTTAATGCAATCCTCAGTACTGAAAAAAGTAATGAAGAAAAAAGATTCAAATATACAATTTGAAAGCAAGAGGAGATGCATATAAACAAAAGAAAGAGGAAGTTTAGCTCTGGATTCCGGAAAAAAAGCCGCAGGATTTATTCCCTGGCTAACTTTTAGGTTACAAAATTGCTTTGAGTGGAAAGCGGATTTCCCTCATCACTGTCCACTGTGGAAATTCTTAGGTTGGAAAAATTGCAAATTCATATACACACTATAAAATCTCAGCTGTCAAGAATTTACTTCCTTGGCTACCTGGCTGGGAGACTGAGCTGAGCATGCGCTCCCCAGCGCCTGGTCGCAACCGCAGCTGGAGGGCCACCTGCTGTCCTTCTCTTGCCTTCTTCCATTCAGTGCCAGGGCTTTTGCTTTGGAATTGAGCTTCCTATGCCCTCCTCATATCGCTTTTTTCCTCTTCCTGTCACAAAATAGTGGTCTTACAAGCCGCCGCGCCGCCGGACCTCGGCAGCCCTTGGCCTTTGTTAGGCCCGGACTCCGGAGCGGCCGGCCCGCCCTCGGCCCTGGCGCCTGCGCACGCTGGTCATCTCCTTGCTCCTGGCCAGGCAGCTCAGGACCTCGGCGGGCGCTGAGGACCTGACTGCGCAGCCTGGGTGCCTACCGTGAGCAGAGAGCTCGCGGCGCACAGCGGGAGCACACCAGTTCGCACGAGTATCTGATCTATTTCACTTAAACTTATGGTCTCAGGTTGCCTCCCTTTTCCTACAGATGACATGGAGAAATCAAGTAATAGCGGACGCTCATGAAGCTGCAGGGAAAAAGCTGCAATGTCAGCGGGAGTAAAACTAGTACAGCCACTGTGGAAATCAGTGTGCAGAGTCCTCAGGAAACTCAAACTAGAAATTCCATTTGACCCAGCTGTTTTCTCCTAGGTATCTTCCCGAAAGCTAAAAATGTCATTTTACAGTGACACATGGATACCCACGTCTGTGCAGCACAACGCATGGAAACTAAGTCTTAGAAACAGACTGGGTTCATCAATACATACATGGATAGAGAAAATGTGGTATTTATGGACAGTTGTGTGTCACCTGGCCATAAATTATTATAAACGTGAGTCACTTGTAGGCATCTCTTAATCCATTCAAGTCAACCCCACTGTTCACTCTCAAACCCCCACCCCGAAACAGCCATGTGTAACCTCGAGCAGCACAGTGACCTCCGGAGCCCGGTTTGTCTGCGTGAGCTGTGGTGGTGCAGACCCCTGCGAGGGCCCTGAGGAGCTCTGGGCCTTGCTACTCGCCAAGCCTCACAGACGGGCCAGCCCAGAGCTCTGTGGGCTCAAGGGCCAGGGACCCCAGGGACCCCAGGGATGGGGCCAGCTGCCTTCTGGAAAGCGCCTCTGTCTCCCCACCATCCTAAAGCACCCCCATCGCTCCAAGAGCCCAGGAAGCAGCTCTCTGTCTCCATAGCCCAGGAAGCATCCACATCTCTCCATGAGCTGCCCTGAAGGACAGAACAGCATGGACCCGTGAGCTCCGATTTGAGCAACAGCATGAACCCTGAGTCCCTGAGCTCCTCCAAGTTGAATTATTTATGATGCTCCATTGGCCTAGTAGTGTTTTTAATTAGCATCCTGGGAAAAGGCAGCAGGCTCGTGGCCTCCTGTGGCTCCCCGTGAAAGCTCTCTGCCCATCGAATTGTTTTGGTAACAGGATCTTCCAGTGAGTGCTATTTGTGTACCAGGAGCCAGGCCTGAGACGGCATCTTCCAGGCCCAAGCTCTGCAGGCCCCTTGCTGGCTTCCGAGAGCTTGACCCTCCTGTGGGACAGAGCTCAGAGGCTTCAGTGCAGAGGAATCTGTGGAGGGAAGAGCAGGGCCCAGCACAGAATGCGTGAACCTGCCGCCGACTCCGCAGCACCGCTGCGCTGCTCCAGCACCAGCCAGGAGATGACAGGAGCTGGAGGCCAAGGAGGAAGCAAAGAGCAGTTCTGTGAAACCAGGCCGGTGTGACCAGATGCCTGCAGCCAGGCGCAGGTGAGGGAGCCCGGCCACGGGAGTCTAGGCCCAGGCTAGGGCCTCTGCCCGGGAGGGGCTGCAGGCAGGGTGGAGGGCACCACACCCGCTCTGGCTGCTCGGGCCTCAATAAGAAGATGTGTCCTTCCACCCTGGGCCAAGGTACTTGACCTCCCAGGCCTTCAGTTTCTTTCTCTGTGGACACAAAATGTTCACTGCATTGCTGGCAACATAAAAATAGCTGAAGTGCTCCACACACTCTGGGCCTCACAGCACTTTGTCACGGATCCCCCACTAGGCCTGGGAAGTGGGTCTGTGGTCACCCCACCGTTACAGCTGAACACATAACACTTAGGTTGAGAATCAGACCACCTGGGCACCCACATCAGCTCAGGGGACAATGGGCGCCGGCAGAGGAGTCCTAAGGGGCCCTCATATGCTTTCGGTTTTTCTCTATTTCCTGGCTTTCTATCGCATGTGTAATTTTCATTATCATACACAAAATAGTCTTGACAAAAGTTAAAATACCGCAAACCTGAAAACTACCATTTAGCTCCCTTCAGCTAGGTCTTCTGTGGGCTGCTAGAAAAGGGTGTTATGGAATTCAATTTATTTTAAATTTATTTAAAATGCCCAGAACAAGTGAATTCACAGAGACAGCAAGCAGATGAACTGCTGGGGGCTGGGGAGCAAGTGCTAATGAGAATGGGATTTATTTTAGGTAATAAACACATTTCAGACCTTAGGTAGCAGTGGGGTTGCCCATATTATTGACGTGTCAAATGCTGCAGAACTGTTTGTGGCACAGAAACGGCAATTTTTTAAAAAATGGTTACTTTCTCTTATGTGAATTTAATCTCAATAAATCAATATAAATAAACAAACAAATAAAAAGCAAGCCAAGCCCTGGTCTATGACCAGATGTCCTGTGAAGACTGTCCCTCCCTCTCCTGAGTTACTCCCTTCCTCCCTCCCTTCCTTCTTTCGTTTGTTCTGTCTCTGTCTCTTTGACACAGTACTGGGGTGAGCGTGTCCCCCACTCTCGCATCTCCACTGCGCTGGTAGCTGTAGAGTGCGGAGCCCCAATCTCCAGCCTAAGACTTGTCCGCTCTGGGCCCCAGGGTGGGAGGAGGAGGCACAGTGAGCCCAGCGAGCCGTTTCCAGGCCTAATCACTGTTGTGCGCCTGCGCCGCACCATTAAAGGGGAAGATTCTCTCCTCCCTGATCTCCTTGACCCTTGGAAGCCAGGCGCCGTCTTCCTGAGCACCACGGGGAAGCTGACCTCACAGCATGAAGGCAAAGCTCAGGACCCCAAGTTTTTGATGAGCCCGAGCCTTCTCCATGGGGATGAGTCTGTATCGCCAGGGCTGACCATACACTGCGGTCACCTTCACTGTACCTCGGTCTCTGGCCCCTATCTGTGTCCAGGTGTCCCCTTCCTGATCGCAGCTATGGACTGGGGAAGCCACACTGGGAAGCATCCCTCCCAGAGCTCAGTGGAGTGGCCTTGCCTGGGTGGAGAGGTGGCCTTTCCTCAAGTTCCTGTCCTCCCCAGAGAGGACTGCAGTGTGGACAGCAGAGGGCCCAGGAGAGAGGCAGAGAGGCGTGTTTCACCCTTAGCTCGCTCTTCACTGGCCGGCCAGCTTGGCGGTGTCTCTGCTTCCTGGAGCTTGGGTTTCCCTGGCTGCACAAGGTGGCGTCAGAAGGCAGGCCCTGCCCCTCCCCGGCCTCCAGCCCGGGCCTGGCCGGCAGTCTTGCTGCTCTTGTGGGTTCCGCTCTTGATCTGCCAAACTGGGGCCTCGCACAGTACTTGGCAATATAAAGAAGGAAGTGGCTGCAGGATATGGGTTCCTCACCCCCAGAGAAGCAGGTGCTCAGCCTTTGGGGGCCGGAAGGAAAGTAACTACAGAGGCCTCTTGCTTTGCAGTTCTGTGCAGCCTGTTCTGCCTTGGAAAACAGGGAGCCCCCGAGGCTCGCTCTAAAAGAGCTACACTCCAAAAAGGAAAGGCTTCCAAACACTGCTTCTTCCCCTAGGGGGGCCCCGGTCCTGCCTTCCAGGCTCAGTTTCCTCCACCGTGAAATAAAGAGAATAGATAATTCCTCCCTTGTGGATACTTGTTAGAGCCCAGAGAACCAGGCTGCCAGCTGAGTGGCCTAACTAATCCACAGATCTGAAGGCCAAAAGGCAGAGACCATGGCGTGGGTGTGTTCTCTCCTTCCGAGGGCCGGACCGAGGAGGTGGCCAGGGTTCTGCCCGGCTCCAAAGGTCAAGGTTGTCTCCCTGTCCCTCCCATTTCCGTGCCATCTTTTCTCCAACCTTGTCTATCTCTGTGTCCATATTTCCCCTTTTGTTTTTATTTTTTAATTTGATACTGGCCATGGAAAATCTTTTTTCATTAGTACATATTTGTAGTAGAAAATGATTACTTTCACCCTAGAGCATTGGTACATGTACCAAACTCATCATAATCCTTTTTTACA
>PVIC010046471.1:0-14226 GCA_004025085.1 Thryonomys swinderianus
AAAAAAAAATTCATTTCTTCTGTTTCTGAAGATGAGTATTCAGCAAGTCTCAAAGTCCAAGTGTTTTGTAAACCGCTGCTTGTTCTATTTAAAAGATGTCTATCGCTTCTCGGCCTTTTGGCTAAGATCAAGTGTATTTAAAAGATGTCTAAAACCAAAGATAATGTGAAAGAGAAAGATACAAGGGTTTAGACAAAGGGAAATACTATCTTTTTTTGACAGCTACTGTAATAATAGACCACAACATCTGTGTACTTCACTGGGTAAAGAATGAGGACTCCGTGAAAATAATTAAATATTTAATCTACTCTTTCTCCCCAAGTGCTTATTAATTATTGATGTAATAAATGTTTTCTCACTCTTAAGTAATGGAATCTAAGGGTTCGAGGTAAGAGCATTTGAATATTAAAGTCTCAATTATTTCAGTTTTATTTTTATCAGTACTGTTTTCCTGTAATTGTATTTTTTTCTGTGTCTTTTGATTTTTAAAGGAAATGCTATGGTTGGTCATAGGATCTTATTTTTTTTTAAGAATTCTCAAGATAGTAGATTAAGTGTTCTCACCAAGTAATTAATGTTAGATAATGGATATATCAATTAACTCATTTTAGCCATGATGAAAACAACACAGAGATTTCATCTCACTATAAAGAATAGTTGCTATCTCAAAATTGAAAAATATACATATTTCAATGACCATGTTATAGCCAGTAAGTATGTACAATTCCATTTGTCAAAGCAAAAATTAATCCAAAAACATAACAGCTTATAATACTGTCTTGATGGCTCCTTTTAGCTTAATTAAACTTGTCTGTGTATATCAACTTAAAATTTAACTAATTCATGCTGTTTTGACTGCAGAGTTTTGGAGAGAAAATTAATTCCACCTTGAGGAATGCAGAGTCCTCTGTTAATTGATATATAGATGTCTTCCAATTTATGATTGGGTATATTCTGAAAGTCACTTTAGCATCTTTTTTTAAAGCATCTTTTTTTTTTTAACTTTTATTTGTCTTTAGTCAGTGTCCTGAAGGATACATGTGTGTAAAAACTGGCAGCAATCCTGATCATGGCTCCTCCAATTTTGACAATTTTGGCTGGGCCTTCCTTGCTCTATTTCGATTAATGGCTCAGGATTACCCTGAGGCACTTTATCACCAGGTAAGAAATCAGAAAACTTACTCTGCACTTAAAAATGGCACCACACCATCCTTTCCCCAAAATGATCAAATGTAATACAGCACATTAAAACTTTATGTGGGAAAGAATTTGAGGATAGAAGATACAAGATGCAGAATTACAAGTGAAACTACATGTAGGCCGCCATACCAGATCTACACTTTGTGTGTGATACCTCACTGCATCGTTAAACAATTCTACAAGGTCAACGGTCTCTGACGTACAATGGCTTCACCCACAGTTTTTAGCTTCACAACAGTATGACAGTAATATTCAGTATGAAAGTAATTTAATAGAAACCATACTAGGAAATACAAATTTTGATCTTTGCCTGGGCTGGTGATGTGTAGTGTCATGAGCTTCAGGATTACAAGGAGAATCAAATTTTGTTCCACAGGGCTGTGTTTCGCTAAATTGTGATGTTCAATAACTTAAGTAGACTAAATTATGAGAGTATGCCTTCATACCTAATTTTGTATACTGTAGTTTTTCATACTTGTATAATAATAATCAGAAGAGATTCAGTTTTTCTTTAATGAGAAGTTGTGTCACATTAGAATTTACTATGCTATTCAAATCAGCAGAATTAATTTAGAGAAATATTAGCTAAGTGTTACTATAAATTCTGAAAGAATTTGTAATTAACGGAGGATTATCTTTTAAAAATACAATACAAATACACTATACTAATTTTGAGTAAGGTGTGAGCTAGTTCACACTATTTAAAAAATATTTTTATCTTTATCGGTACATTGTACATACACATCATGATTACACTTAATATGGGGCATTTGTACCAGTATATGAAAATGCTTAACCAGATGTTAAGTAGCTTATTGACTGAGATATAGAGATAATAAAATGCTTGTAAAAATGAAAATGCTCGGCCACAAATGGTAACTCATACATACACTCAGCATTCTGGGAGGCTGATGCAGAAGGAACACAAAAGTTCAAGCTCAGTTTGGGTCATTTAGCGAGACCCCTTCTCAAAATAAAAAATTGAAAAGGACAGGTATTGTAGCTCAGTGCAAGGTCATGCATTCTAGTTCCAGCTCCAAAAATAAGACAAAAGTAAACAAACATAAAAACAAATGTGGTGCAAGTGAATTTTAATATTTTTAGTCAAATATTGCAATTTCCCTTTTTAAAAAAATTCCTTTTTTTTTTTTGACAATAGTGGGACTAAAAACTCATGAGTGCTCTACCACTGAAATATATCCCCAGGCTTGTTCATTTGATTGACTGATTGATTGATTGATTGATTTAGGGTCTCATTAAGTTGCCCAGGCTGGCCTGAAATTTTTCACGTAAATGGTATTTTTTAAAAATTGATTCAAATAAATGCTTAAAAGTTAAGCCAGTTCCCATTTGTTTTGGGGATTTTGTTTATATACTTTCAGTTAATTGATGGAAATAAATAATGCACAAGATCCTGCCTCTTAATTTTCTAAAACTTTAAATTTTCTAATCTGTTAAGTAACTATTGTGAACTAAAAGGTACTCATGATCAGCTAAATTTTTTGTTTATTAATGTGTTTACTGTAAGGTCCTGTTAGTCACATAGTTATCTCATTTTATTTATCTAAATTTCTTAAGCCAAACTAGGTATTGTGACAAGTTTAAAGTTTTCTTTTTTCCCTACTTTGTGTATGCTTAATTTTGTATTTGGGTATGATTTTTCTCATAAAGTAATTATTAGAGGAGAATATTCTCAACACATTCTCTAATTTGACTAAACTTTCAATATTTAAAGACTGTACTGTGAAGAAAAATAAATTTCCAATTTGGCAAATGGATCAAATTGACCAACTTGGCCAATCTCTTCATTAAAAGGCAGTGATTTTTAGATGAGTTCTCATCCCACCTTCTCTCAAGACTAAGGCAGGAGGTTCAGTTCAACCCAGGAAGTAGGGTAGCATCGCCAGACTCTGTCTAAATAAATAAGAAAGGCATCATCATTGTTTTCCCTAATGAATACATAAAAATCATCTGCCCACCCTCAGTTAATTTAATTTATTAATTTGCCTAACTGCACCCTTGGTTTTGATTTTTTTGTTCTGTTTTGTTTTTTGGCACCAGGACTACCAGGAATCAAACTCAGGACCTTGCACCTTCAGGCAGGTGCAGTGCTACTGAGCTAAATCCCTGGCTCCCACCCTTGGTTTTCCATCATATAGTTTATACCTCTCACATATGTATAAAGTTAAGGAGATTTGTTGTAGACAAAGGCAATGCTCACAGTAGTTTTAATTATGTAAGTTCTTAATAAATTATAACAATTTCATTTTTCTTTTTAAAAATAGGACAAACAATATTTCTCCCTTTTTTCCTCCATTCTTCCATTTCTTAGATTCTTTATTCATCTGGAAAGATCTACATGATATTCTTTGTTGTGGTTACATTTTGGTTTGCCTTTTACATGGCAAGTTTGTTCATAGGCATACTTTCTATGACCTATGAAGGAGAAAAGCAGACAGTTTCTGAAAAAACTGAGATTGAACCCAAATTTCAACAGACTGTAAAAGCACTTCAAGAAGGAAATGATACAGCTGAGGTATGACTTCTTTATGTTTCTTAGAATTGTATTTCTAGAGGTTCTGTCTCAAGGACTTGGAGAACATGACATTCTGGTAGATGCTCATGTCTATTGTATGGTCCATGATTAGGTAAAAGCTTTTTTAGTAACAGAACTCTTACTATACTCTGGTTAGAATGACCAACATTGAAAAATATTTAACTTGCATAATTTTTCTCAAATTTGTATTACAAATGCTGACAAATAAATATAGGTTTAGAATTGATTGCATCTAATACAAGTATATTTTATTAGTTAAAATTTGCATCAGATAATGCACCAGAGTTAACTATGGAAAGTGTCAGTTATTCAACTCTAAAGTGAGGGTATTTTCCCTAATTTAGAAGTGATGAATTACACAAGGAATGAATTTAAAAAACAGTAGTAGTGTATGAATAGAGGGAAAAATTTACTGATATTCTAATTCCTTCAACAGCATGTAAACTGCGCATCATATGTAGGGAGCTTTTGCCCTATAAAATAACCAAATCCATGACTAGTAAAATCTTCAACACTTTCTTAAAATTTAAATTACCCTAATGTTATGTTTGAATTTGTTTACAGATTACGATCTCATATGAAAAAGTTCACTGAGTGACTCTGAAAATAATGAGCAACATTAAAGAAGTTGTGGAAAATCATGTTTAGAAATCTAAATTGTTCTTTCAGAGTGATAAACAGAATGTTTCTCAACTTCCTTGAACTAGTAAATGAGAAAATCTTATTAGTAAATGAGAAAATCATCTAGACTGATGCAGAAAATGGAAGTTAGAAAAGAATCATTTGGGGAATCTCTCCATATAAGAAGAATAAAAAAGAAAGGTGAAAAGTAAAGGGTTGCCACACATTCCAACACTGACTAAAGTGCCTAGGGATGTTACCTGAAAGATTCACTGATATGAAAGAAACCTTCTGAGGCAAAAAGGGAAGGAAATCTTACACTTACATATAACTGTTTTATTAAATTACCATCAATGAAAAGTCTTCAAAAAACTTTGTACCAAAAAGTAGAACTTAAATGGTTCAACACAGGATGTTACCCATGGCTTGATACTTGTGTTCAGAACATATGTATCACTGGACAAGAAATAATTCTGAACTGCATGAAGAAAACATGTATGAAAAGAGAGTATTGTCCTTCTTGATTGAGTTACAGAAAAACAAATTACAAAAGCTTACTGTCTCCAGAAATGAGTCGGGGTCCTTCAAACTGAATGATTAGGTTTGAAAGACACGTTGAATATGTAATTTGTTCTCAAGTGGTATTTCAGAAGCTCAAGGGTTGTAACTACTAAGACTCTAAGAATATAATCGTTCTCTTATTCCAAGTTCAAGTGCTTTATTAGTGCTGACCTTGAAAGAATTTCAGTGTTTTCCATTATCTCCTTTCACTTGTTATTTGGATCTCATAAAGCTTTCTTGATATTAATTAAACTCTTTCAGTTATCAGGAATTTCTTTTCCTGGAAGAGGCCTAGAACATTCTGTCATGTGGAGATTTCTTGGGAAATGAGAGTAAAATGCACATTCCCAAATGAGAGTAAAATTCATGTTCACACAAATCTTTATAAAATGGAAAAAATTGGGGGCCTTTAAAGTGATCATGTAATTAGAGACCAGTCATATTACAATGCCGATGCTGGAATTAGTGAGACATAGCTTAAACGCATTGTATTCTCATATTATAGGAAATCTCTACATTCAATTTGCTAAAAGCTCCAGTTCATAGACACATAAATATAGATTTTAGTCTATTTTAGCCATATAATGTATGTATGATATTTGCAAATCTATTAACTGTGCTAAACTTTAGATTATTCTGAATAATTTGTAAAATTATAATACTTAACATAGGTTGTTTCAAACCCAAATGAAACATATGCAAAGCATCTTATACTACTCAGAATAAACCAAGCACTTGAAAAGTTATGAGATACATTAACAAAATTGTCCCATGAGAATTACACCTCATATTAAAGATAGTTTTTACCCAAACCATTGCATACACCAATCCACCCTAAGAATTCTTGATTTTTATAGAAAAGTTTATTTTTGAATAATCTCATATTGTGGATATGTTATTTCATAATAATTTAATATTATAATATAATAATTTAATATTTCATAATGATTTAATATTAACACTACATGGTCTTTATTATTATTAATACTATATGAACTTATTTATTTTGTTCCAGGTTCAGTGTGAAGTGCTTTAAATTCTCATGTAATACTGGTCATGCCTTTTGAGAAGTAAAAATTATCTGTACATCCCAATAAGAAAATTGACCTAGTTTCCAAGATAGCAAATGTAGAACTAGCTATACTACTAAACCAGATAATGCATTTTTAGAGTCATTCTCTATCAGTTTTACAATGAAGATCATATAGAGCCAATGCTATGATTATGCAAATTGAAAACTTCATGAATACAAATTCTTAGTTCCTTGACTAGATTTAGGTATAATTAAAAAAATAACAATAACCTTGTACTTACAAAGCAGATACTAGAACCATTGAGCTAAATCCCCACCCCCATCATCATGTTTTTAAAGATCAAAACTCAATACAACTTTTTACATGATCACTGGGAACTTTTCCAGCTATTGTGATTGTTATAATTGTGTAGAATTTATAATATCTATGTCAAAACCTAGGAATTCTCAGTACTTTTACAGTGCAGTGATTCACTGATGAGCAAAGACAAATGCCTCTTGAAATGTTACTCAAAAGATAGGAGAAATTAAAAAAAGATTCCTTTTTGAGCAGTATCCTATCCTGGTAGTTTAGTACTATGCATGTTCTGTCCAAATCAGTCTTTCTAAATCTATCCCAGTACCTGAAACTGTTTAAAACTTACTTCTTCATCACAAAACTAAATCATTTTGATTCCATCAGGAAAATTTTAAAAGTTATACGCTTAGGGCCAGAGGGTTGGCTCAGTGGTTCTGGTGCCTGCCTCGCAAGCGCAAGGACCTGAGTTCCATCCCCGGTAACCACATATAATGCTGGGCGTGGAGACACACCCACCAACAATCAACACCGCATACCACAATGCCGGGCATGGTGGCTCACGCCTGTAATCCCAGCACTTGGGAGGCAGAAACAGGAGGATTGCTGAGTTCGCGGCAGCTTGCCTGGGCACCATAGTGAGCTCAGGGCCAGCCTGAACTACAAAGCGAGACCCTGTCTCAAAAGCAAAAAAGAAAAAAAGTTATACGCTTAACATATGCTTGAGGAAAAAATAACATTATGGTGCTAGGGAAATATTCATTAGCATATAGGAAATTGAACATTTTACCATAATCTTGCATTTGATACTGACTTCTTTCCCATATGTAAATACTACCACTAACATGCACTGATCCTTACTTTTATTCTTGAACTCATAGTATAAAATTTTATTAGTTGTAAGTCAGAACATTTGTTTTTTAATAATCCTAAATCAGTTTAATATGCAAGTAATGCAAACATTGTCAAATGATGGCACCCAGAGAGATTCCTAGAAGTAAGAGTAAGTAGTTTTGGAAAGATTTTTAACTCCTTATGGTTGTGGTCTAGGACCTTTCAAGAGAAGAGGCCAAAGTCATATGTACTTGATTTATTTTTAGACCAAAACCACACAACTAGAGATGAAGAAAAGATTACCCGCTTCCATGTGCACTTCAGGAGAACTGTTGGAAGAGTCCACTCCTGAACATAAAGAAGGTGAGGTAACAAAATTAAAAGCAACAATCCGACATTCAAAGAAGTGTTACGGTATTTTTAAGATTTGCTTTTAAAGAAATCCTTCATTTTTTCAGAATTTAGATGATTATAGCCAAAGTTTTAAAATAACATGATAATAGATTAGTAAAGTGAACAGTAAGTCAGACTTCAGAAGCAAAGGAGTGTCTGACACCTTAAAAAAATGTTACCATCATCAGAAGATTTTCTTTACCATTAAAAGCATTAGATTATTGACTTTTGACTAAAAGTAGGAATTGGAATACATAGTGGACCTTGAATTTCATGTTTGAAGCGTGTATGCCGACTTACATGTTAATTTATGGGGGGATTTCTAATATTTTAAATAAACATGCAGGTAGACTAAATGCCCTAGAAATATTGAAAAAATTAAGACAAAAGTGTTTCATGAATGCATAATACGTGTAGTTAATAATCTATTTTACTGTTTGTAGCCAAATATGTTAACAAGTTTTTTTATAAAAAGTTAAACTTTTCAAAATTTATGTACATAAACACAGACTTAGCATGGTAGCATTTGAAGTCGAGTGAAATGTAAAGATACAATACTTAACCATAACTAGTTATTTTCTATAAATTATAGCACATACATTAATAATTTTGTGGTCTCCTCCTGTGATTACAGTGAGTTGATTTGGGAATAAAATGGGAAAACCCCATATGATGCTAATCTTTTCTGTATGAGCAGGTCATCTTTCTGGCCCACTGCACATTACAGTACAAAGAAGTCTGTGAATCTCACATATGCTCACTTATCAAACACATACAAAAGATAAAGGCCCATGTCAGCACAAATTCTAGTCAGCAGTAGAGTGTCCATCCATAAATTCTAGGAGATGCAAAAATTATGTTAGAATTTTCTTCTGAGCAAGTGTCTTTGTCCCCGATCTCTATGTTGTTCAAAGGCCAATTGCATAACATACTTATCTCAAGACCCTTTTCAGACTCGTCTCTACATTTTAAAATATTTATTGGTACATTATATACACACATGTAATATTGAGAATTTGCACTGTATATTACATGATTTAATTCTCATTTCCCATTCCCCTACCCACCCTACGACCCCTGCTCCCTATATACATAAACTGTTTCCCCTTTTTTTATTACGATCACATTTTTCCTTCCCCCTTGTTACTTACCCCTACACTGTATTTCCCTCTGAATATTTTCTGTTTCATGGTATCTGTCATAGATTCTAGAGCTCATTTACATTTTCAGTTTCTCATACCAGAGAAAAGATATAATATCTACACATCTCTGACCTGTTTATTTCACTTACAGGTATGTCCTGAAGGTATATCTCTACATTTTTATAGGGAGACCAGAATTCTTCATTATGAATAATATTAAAAGGAATCATTTTCCAAAACATATAAACGTAGAAATCTTCAATCATGATGTTCTCATCTCTGTTCCATTTGTTTTCTTCAAATATATTTAATGCTTTTCTTCTAATCCAACTTTTGCTTCATTTTCATTTATCTAAACAGTAAAATCAAATAAAAGAAACTTACTTCGCTTAGCTTTTTATTATGCTAGACTCTTTTTCTGGTTGCTAATTCCAAGTCAGAATTTTCCTTTTGCTTTTGCATATAAAAGTCAAAGAAGTCTACTAGTTAGAAGTGATAAGATTTCTAATTTTTAACTTTCTCTTATTTCAGAACTGCAGTCCAAAAAGAAATGTCCATTGTGCTGGTACAGGATTGCGAAAACTTTCTTGACCTGGGATTGTTCTCCCTGCTGGTTAAAATTAAAAGACTTTGTCCTTAGGATTGTAACAAACCCATTTACTGATCTTTTTCTTATCATTTGCATAATTTTAAACATACATATTCTGGCCTGGGAGCATTACCCAATGAGTGAAGGCACCTTGTTTCTTCTCAGCATTGGAAATATGGTAAGACTCTAATTGTACACTTTTCCTGTTCAATTCCATCATTATTATTGGATGGTTCATTATTATTCTATGTTATAATTTCAGTATGCTCCAGTGGATAGCATTACATTATTGCTGGATGAAACATTGTTTGTACTTTCCTCCACATGTCCAAGCTCCCAACTTGTAAATGTTATCATCAAATAGCTTGGGAATTGGCATTTAAAATTTTGGGGCTTAAATTTAAGATTCTGAACTGACTGCATGGTAGTCAGATTCATTGGATATTGTGGATCGCCTGCCTCTCCTCAGAGAGCATTGCCTCATAGGACAGAGAAGACAGGTGGAAGACTGACCCCAGTGTCCGAATCCGAAATCCTGACTAAAGCAATGCTGGGCCCTGTCTTTTTTGGTGTGTTTGCCTTCCATTGCAGGCTATCATTTTGTCAAGGTATTTCTTGGATTTACCTGCCATTTCCCTATAATATTTAAAAACACAATACAGGAGGATGTAGCTCAATGGTACTGTACCTGCCTTGCAGGTGCAAGGTTCTGAGTTCAGTCCCTGGTTCAGGAAAGAAAAGAAAAATTACATTAAAGCAAATGTGTATTATTTACATTTCCTAATATCAATCACAACTAAACTCTACATTTATTGGATACTAAATCAATAATTTAGTTAGGTCTGCTAGTGTGGTCTCTAAAAGACATTTTTCACTGGTTTTCAGTTTTATTCTGGATGTACATTTTTATTCTTTCATAGGTTGCAAAATTGAGTATTTTAACATATTCTTCATAACTCAAAAGGAACAATTCAAACTGAATTTTCCATCTCAAACATTTCTTTTGCTTTCAGCAAGAGTAGCACTTTTCAAATAATCAGTTGCTTCATAGATGATGTCTGACATGAGAGGTTAAATATATTGTGTGCGTCTTTTGTCATGATACAGACTCCAAAAGTAGCCAAATCTTGAGAAGAGTTTTGAAGAATCTCAGAGTGAAAAATTGACACTGTTTTAGTTTCTGTGTAGGACATTTCTGATGTATTGGAATAGTCATTCCCTGTGTGTTTTGTTTTTATTTAGATTTGTATTGCTATCTTTACTGCAGAAATGGTTCTTAAAATAATTGCCGTGCATCCATATCAGTATTTCCAAGTAGGATGGAACATTTTTGACAGCATAATTGTATTCCTTGGCTTGACAGAATTTTATGTATCAAATATTGAAGGACTGGGTCTTTTTCGACAATTGAGGCTAGTAAGTAGAATCCAAATTATAATTTTTGTTTTGTCCATTGATGTCAATTTCCTCAAACCTATAATGAGATGTATGGAAGATAAGTTGTTTCCATTTGATCAATGGGAGTATTCGGTGCGTTGATTCATATATAATGGGCTTAGTGAAATGTAGGCTGTTTCCAATGTTGCTATTTGATCCAAGAATTAAAGTTAATAGGGCCTGGGCTGGGATTTAGCTTAGTAGTGCTGTTATCTGCCATGCAAGCACAAGGTCGTGAGTTCAATCCCCAGTACCACAAAAAAATATAAAAAATAAAGTTAATAGAGCCATATGTGCCACATATTTTATATATAGTTATAGAACCAAAGCCAGCATAATTGAAGATTATTTTAAAAGCGAGACGCGTTAAGCATTCAGTAAGTGACATACTGGCACATTCTGGTGACACACTGAAAAACCGTAGCAGGAGTCAGAAACAATGAAGCAGATTTTATCTTATCCAAATGACTATTTCCTATAGGACAGCTTATCCAGAACCCTGTCTTAAATCTTACTTAGACAGTGAGCAAGATAAATATATACAGATTTCAAATTTATGAAGGAATGAGTGGCAGATAAGAAACTATGCTAAGAAAATTTTAAAATATATTTACCTTTAGTAGTATACTGAATCAAAGATGACTAAATTTTACATAGATAATTGTAAAGTCTGACTCTTGAGTCAAAAAAACCCCAAATAACATGTATTTATAAATATCAAGAGTGTGTAGAATATATTAAAATATGTATGAGTTTTAAGTGACTATATGTACAGTGTAAAATAGTAACCAAAATTTCAAGATGATTTTATACTGTCTGAACATAATGAAATATGGTGAAAGAAGGATAGTATGTATATTAATCCTGGAATGTTCTACTTGTTCTTTGGCATATTAGCTTTTGGTAGACTCCTTAGTGGAATTTCACGGATTCTGACAAATACAATATCACTGATATGTCATAATGTGAAATATAGCCAATATGTTGTAAAAAAACAAATCAAAGATCATATACTCTTTCTGCAAAATATTAAAACATAAAATTTTAACTTACAATATTGAATGAGAACTGACAAATTGATCAGTAAAAGGGGTTATGTATAGATTTACTGTACAAAGTTATGTAATACTATTTTATTAAAACTTTTATGTAAAATAAATATTCAATGGCTTCTATTAATACTTAACACTGAATGTTACTTAAAAGGCTATGCGTGTCTGTGTGTGAGTTTAGTGCTGATACAAATTTTAAATGTGTGTCATAATGGACACTGACCAGGTTTTCTTATTGTTTGCTTTTTAAAAAAATACATATTTTTTTCATACTGTTCTTTTAGTTGCGAGTTGTCAAGTTGGGGAAGTACTGGCCAACATTCAGGAGCCTGATGGTGACCCTTGGGAGCTCGTTAATGGTCCTGAAAGACCTCATCTTGCTGTTGTTCACGTTCATCCTTTTTTCTGCTGTGTTTGGCATGAAGCTGTTCGGTGAGAGTTACAAAAACTGTGTCTGCCGCATAGAAAAAGATTGTCACCTCCTGCGCTGGCACATGCATGACTTCTTCCACTCCTACTTGCTTGTGTTCCGAATTTTGTGTGGAGAATGGATAGAGACCTTGTGGGACTGTGTGGAGGTAGCAGGCCACTCCTCATGTATTTGTTTTTACATGATGGTCATTTTGATTGGAAACTTACTGGTAAGTTTTATATGCTTGTACATTGTCCTTGAACATAACTAGTACAATGTACTCATTGTTTTCATAATATAGATTCTGAGAAAGTCCAATGATCAATAACCAGGGTATCAGATATTGGAGCCACTAACCCTGTTGGCTCTTATCACCTGAAATACGGCTAATCTAGTGCCAGATGTATAATAAATGTAAAATTCGGGCCGGAGTTTAGCTCAGTGGTTCTGGCACCTGCCTAGCAAGCACAAGGTCCCTGGTTTGATCCTGTGACTCAGGCCCACCACATACCACAAATGCCGGGTGTGGTGACTCATGCCTGTAATCCCAATGCTCAGGAGGCAGATGCAGGAGGATTGCTGAGTTGGAGGCTTGCCTGGGCTCAATAGTGAGCTCAGGGACAGCCTGAACTACAAAGTGAGACCTTATCTCAAATAATAATAATAATAATAGTTGTCATTAATAATTTTATACTGAGTGCATTTAAAATATCTGAATTTAAGTAAATTTAGTCACATGAAATATATTATTAAACATGATTTCACCTGTTGTTTGTTTATACTTAACACTTTGTTTAAAATTGCATATTCGAGGGCCAGGGATTTAGCTCAAGTGGTACCATGCCCACCTTGGCAGCACAAGGACCCAAGTTTGATCCTTGGTACCACAAAAGAACCCAATGCATATTTGACTTAAATCATATTTCTAGTGGGTAATACTTGTTTTTAACCTCATTATTCAAAGTACCATTGACATCATACAGTGATGGTAAACCTTTTAGAGTAGCAAACTATAGCCCAAAACCAAAATTTATTACAAAGAGCCAATATTGCAATTAAACCTGAATACTGAAATTTTAGGTTAGAAAAAAATAACTATACATTAACATCTTTTGTCTTAAAAGTAAAACACAGCAATACATGTGCCATAGGTTAAGAAACCACTAGAAATGTAGACTCTCAGATCACATGCCAGACCTGTGGAAGAATAACCTACATAGCAACAATATTCTCAGGTGATTTGAGTGCTGGTTAAATTTTTAAAAGCACTTAAATATAACAATGGATGTCGAATTTGCCAACATATTGCAAATATCTAGGCAATTTAAAATTTTCTGCTGATCTTTACAATCCATTCCCAGCACTTCTGATTTTAATATGTGCACATAGCCAGGTATCAGAATTTTTTAAAGAAAATCTCATTTGACTCAAGAGTGCAACAAAGATTGTAAGCCACTGGTCCATTAAACTGACTTGCCTAGATTTTCACTCTTAATTGTTCTAATAATTAAATTGGCATTATATGAATCAAATAAGTAACAAATTGCTTATAAGAAAAAGGTATGGTTTATAAATGAGAAATGCTCTTACAGAAAAAAATATGGGATCAATATTCCTTCTTGCTCATATATCATGAAGATCAGGTACATTGTCTGTAAAAGAGAAACAAATTACTGCATGGGCTGTTGTGAACTTAACATGAATTCTGGCTACACAAAGGCAGCTTGGCGCCTGACACATCGCTGGTAAAGACTAACTGGGCAGCACAGGAACTCACAATGCTCTCTTTTCAGATCTTGGAACCTCATGTTTAGAAGATTATGATTTGGAAAGAAAAAAAATAGCTTGTATATAAGGGGTGGGGGTTGTGGGTGTGTAGGGATATGGGTTAAAGTGAGAATTAACTCATGTCATATACTGGTACAAATTCCCCAAGGTCGAGTGTGATTGTGAGCTGTACATAAAATGTAGCACTAAAGAATTCAATTTTTAAAAAAGGTGGTGGAGTAAAATGCACTCAGGTTCCTTTTACTTTTTTTATTTAGATCCTTTACCTGTTTGTGAGACTTGTGAGTTCATTTTACTCATACAAAGATGCAA
>PVIC010046472.1:0-14252 GCA_004025085.1 Thryonomys swinderianus
GCTTAGTGGGGGGAGGGCGCGAGGGCGAGGGCCGGACGAGCGGCCGGGAAGGGGTGGGGGGCGGGGGCGCAGTGGCCGGCTGAACCGCACGCAGGGCACTAGGGCCGATCTTGGAAGCAATCCAGTCCAGATAGTCCCAAGTCGCTGTGTAGATTCCAGGGCGCTTAGCGCGGGCACAGCCTACCCCCCAGCTTGTGATCCCCACGACCACGAAGGGGCTGTTGGAGTTGTCGCTGCACATGAGCGGCCCGCCGCTGTCTCCCTGCCCGAAGCACAGAGCAGTTACGTACCCTGGGCCACCCTCCCCGCCCAGGGACCACAGGTTCTAGGGAGGCAGTTCTGCAGCTATATGGTTTCCTGATGCCACAAACAGCTCTGGCTGCAGTGAAGCCCGAGCTGGTGCCACAGCCTCCCATGAGGTGCACGAGCGAGGGGGCTGCTGGGTTCCCTGCAGGACGAGTGGGCCCGGGCCCGGGCATGCGGAGTTGCTGACCCCTGGGCCACACGTGGCTCGGGGCCATGTCGGGCTGCCCTGTGCTCTGGAGAAGGGACCTTCTCTCCAGGGGCCACGAGTCCTTTGGGCTGAGTTCTTGAGTGCTAAACGCAAGGGCGGTGCTGGGTACGGCCTCCAGTCCTCCTGGGACTATGAATGCTGGCTAGGCACCCACCAAGAGGAGGCCTCGGGGTGTGGGGAGCCCTGAGGGGCCCAGCGGTCCGGCCCCAGAGGGAGGGTTACCTGGCAGGTGTCGATCTTGCCTTCCGGATACCCTGCGCACACGTTGGTTGGCATGACCCGCCCATTGTACCACTGGGTCGAGTTACACAGGTGAAGGTCGATAAGTGCCACGCGAGCCTCCAGCAGCACAGGCGAGGGCCTGGGGGCTGCGAGCAGGCCACAGAGATCAGTGACGGGAAAGACGGAGAGGGAAGCCCGCCTCGTCCCTCCACCAAACCCCCATCCCCTCATCCTCCGGCTGAGCCCAGAGCAGCCCACCTGCCCTTATTCACACGCGTCTGCAGTGAGGAGCCGGGGTGGGGGCAGGGCGGGCGAGCTCGGCCCACGTGCGCAGGGCTGACAGGGCTTCGCTGTGGCCAGCGCTCACTCGATTCGCGATCCTGTTACTTCGGATCTGGGGCGGCGCACGGTCCAGCCACAGGGGGGACAGAGGGGCTGGGTCGGGCCAGACCCAGATCTGAGGCTCCTTTTCCATTCCCCACCATGTGGTGAGAAATCACCCCCCTGCTTCCTCTCCTTCCTCGGGGCTCCTCCCCGGCTGTGGGCAGGACCCCCTGAAGCAGGGCTGCTGAGCCTTTCACGAGCACTTCAGACCCACTCTGAGGAGAGTTCAGGGAGAGGGATGCAGAGCCAGGGTCTCCTTCGCAGCCCCAGGCTCCATCGAGAGCATGGGGCGAGGACAGGCCAGCCGTGCTGCCACCCATACAACAGCTTACGGCCGGCTCAAACCAGAACCAGCGAGCGGAGGCTCTTCCTCACTGCGAGGCCCCCCAGCAGACAGCAGCAGCGGCGCACAGCCCCCGAAGCCTGCTGGGTGGGCCTGAAGGTCTGCCCATAGGGGGCAGCAGTCCGAGGTATGGGAGACACAGAGCCGAGTGCGCAGAGCTGAGCGCCCACTGGCATTTGCTAGGTCACTGCCAAATGCATGTTTGCCAGGCTCTTTGCCAACCCAGCGAGCGTGGAAGTTGGCATGTGCCCTGAACTCGGGGCACTGGTGACCCAGATAACAGTGACAGTGATTCTGATTTGTTCACCATTCAAATGACTTTTAAAATCCATGGCAAGACCAGTAGGCATGGAAACTATGGGCCTCACTGTAAAGAACCAGAAGTCCTGAAACAGAAGATGGTTTTCTTCGTCCTGGCCCCTTGGCTGTAAGTTATAGACACAAGAAACCTGCAAAACTTCAAAGTGCCAGAGAACAAAGCAACACTCTGGGGTGTGGCTCTTTCAGGCCCAGAGCAGGTGAGTTCCAGGAGGAGGCGGAGAAGGAAGATTTGAGCAAGTTACGGACTTTGGAGCCTGGCAGCTTTCTCGAAGACTTGGACTTAGGGGTGTGTGCAGGGAGGTGTTTTAAAAAATATAACAAGACAGAAAGAAAAAGGGTGAGAGATTGCTCATTGCATTTCCCTGGAAACTCCACAACACCCAAAATGTGACCGGAAACCTACGGTGCTCCTGAGCCCAAGAGAGGAGTGGCAGGAGCCCTGAGATCAACCTCCTGAGCTGGAGCCTCGTCAGAGGGTGGGGAGGAAGTGGGACGCTGCCCTCACCCGGGCGCCGGGGCAGAGCCAGCAACAGCAGCGGGGAGGGCGTGGGGACCGCAGGCCGGGATGCAATCGTCCTGGCCAGCGAAGGCCGGAGGGAATAATTTTGTGGTAAAATGACTGAATCTTACATCTGAAATGACTGAGTTGCCTTGAACTAGGAAGCCTAGATTTTTCATTATTAAAGGTGAAGAGAAAGATCACCCAGTTAACTACACCCACACGTGCATAGTCCTCGTGTGACTGGGTGAAAGTTCACACGGCCGCCTCTGGGAAGCGGAGAAGACCAGTCATGTGCCGAGAGCAAGTTCCCACTCACGATCCGTTCCTGCCCCCGTGGGAGCCACCGGTTGCTTCTGGAGTGAACGGTGCCTCGGGCTCCCAGTGTATGAGGACAGTGTCCAGGACTTAGGGAGTCCATGTGACAGAGGACCACGCGCCCCCTGGGCCCTCCATAGCTGCTCTGCTGGGGAAGAGATACCCCTACTCATGACCCACCGGGTGCCAAGTGGGCCTGTAGTCTAGTCTCCGGGTGGGCAGCTTTGTCAAGGACAGAGAGGTACAGAGGGGACAAGGTACCCGGGAGGTGACTCTGGGAGCCGGGAAGGAGGGTGTCAGTGCCCTGCCCAAGGACAGGGGCCCAGGCTCCTGCTGCAGACAATGGATGAAGACGGCCCGAAGGCTCACAGGCCAGGACGTTCACCCGGACACTCACCGCCTGTTAGCTGATGATCAGAAACACTAGCCCACTGCCACAAGAACACAACTAGAACATTTCAGGGTGTCTCCAATCCCAGGATCCAGCCCTTAGGGCTCCAGGTACCAGAATCGGACACAGTGCCGACCTCATTCAGAAGAGGGCCGAGGTTCTCTTTGCCCCCGGGCCCAGCCTTCCCTTAGGAATCACACGACCCCCGCCGGGCGTGGTGGCTCACACCTGTCATCCCAGCACTCAGGAGGCAGAGGCAGGAGGATTGCTGAGTTCGAGGCTGGCCTGGGCTACACAGTGAGCTCAGGGCCAGCCTGAACTACAAAGCGAGACCCGGGGGACTCCGCTTCTCATTTTCCTCCAGTTATGCCAGGGCCTGTGCTGGGTGTGTTTGTGGCGTAGGGACTTGGACTAAAATTGCTCAGTCCGTCATCACACGCCACGCCTTCTATCGCTGGCTTCTTCTTCCTGTGTTCGCTCTCTGCCCCCCCAAAACCCAGAATGCAGCAGACTTTTCTGTGAGTACAAAGCTCATCCTCAGCCTGGCTGGACACAGGTCCCCAGGGAGTGCAGCCCTGGGCTCGCCCTCAGAGCTGTCCCCTACCGGACACCCAGCGGGCCCGCGTGGAACCCCTCCATGCTCACCGTCCTCCTGTATGTAGCCCCAGCCAGCCACGTAGCAGGTCTGGGGAACTTTGGGAGGGCCTGCCTTAGATGTGGGCAGGCAGGCTGGCCCGATGAACGGCCCGCACGATATGGGAGGGGTGATCTTCAGGAGCGCGATGTCGTTCCCTTCGTTCACAGAGTTGTACTTCTCGTGGAGGATGATTTTCTCCACGTATCTCTCCTGCAGAGGCGCCCGCACCGGCTTATTGTTCCCGTATTCAATTTCCCGAGCTCCGAAAACCAGTCTCCAGTCATAGACTTTTCTGTGGGCACGGAAATCACTCTCGTGGGCTGGCTGGACAGAAGTCCTGGGGACCCCCCCCCCGGGCGCTCCCACACATACTTTCTGTTGTCGAAGCAGTGAGCCGCCGTGAGCACCCAGTCGGAGCTCAGCAGCATGCCACCGCATGCGTGGTACCTGCGGTT
Organism: Thryonomys swinderianus; assembly: GCA_004025085.1. Classification (NCBI taxonomy): domain Eukaryota; kingdom Metazoa; phylum Chordata; class Mammalia; order Rodentia; family Thryonomyidae; genus Thryonomys; species Thryonomys swinderianus. The sequence goes on from PVIC010046472.1 coordinate 4,085, forward strand.
GTTGTGGGCCATGAAAATCTGGAGGCTGACCATCCAGGGCCAGGCTCCGAGCTGCGTTGCCTGCCCTCCGACGAGGCGGACGCCCCCTTGTGCGCTCTGCCTGAACCGCAAGCCACAGGGGCCACTGAGGAGAGACCGGGACCCCGTGAACGCCCATCTTTGTCTCCAGGCCTTCGGGAGGCAGGAATACCGGGTGAGGAAATGGCATAGAAAGCGGTGTTTAGGATGAGACAGCTCGGGGTACGCGGGAGGCCGGAGGCTCCAGGAAACGGTCGGGGGAGGTTAAGCAGAAATGGATTATACCAGCCCTAGGGTGGGGGTGGGGCGGGGCTGTGGGGGGAGGAGAAGGTTAGAGCCAGCTTGAGGGGCTGGAGGTGAAGGGTGTCACGGCACCGGGTCTTCAGAGCCAGTCCTGGGTGAGAGAGTCTGGACAGAGTCGATCGATGGAGGGCCTGGGAGGGCGGACCTGGGTCAGACAGTGGCAAGCCTGGGCAGCTCCCAGCAGCACAGCACTGCACAGGCGCGGGGGACGCTAGGAGCAGAGGGGCCTGGAGGGGGTGCTCTGCGCTGGCTCCCGGCAGAGCCAGTGTCGGGGGCTTGCTGGTATGCAGCCCTTTGGGCTGAGAAGGTCTGCGTGGGGAAGCAGGTGCCAGAGGACACTGGAGTCAGGCCGGAGGGGAACACCTCGGCTACCCAGGGGAGGACAGGGGACCCTGAAATGGAATTCAGCACCTAAGACACGGTGGAGACACTCACCAGGGAGGGGGACACAGACTAGGAGCTAAGGAGTCCTTCTCGGGAAACTGTTAACTACTGGGAACCTGCACGCCCTGGGCTGATGGTCCTGAGAGCAGGACGAGCCTGTGCTGGGTGAGAGGGCCCCAGAAGGTGGATCCAGGGGCTGCTAAGGCTCCATCTCGGGCCCCTACCCCAGAGAGAGGGAGTCCGAGTGGGACTCGTTGTTTGGAAGGCACCCCCCCCACCAAGTTCCCCTGGCACTTACTCACAAGTGCCATTATTTCTGGCAATCACAGACACAGCTAGTAACAGCAGAAAGGCAGTTGGTAGCATCTCCACCATACTGCTGCTGCAGCCAGGCCTCCACGCTGTGACCTCACAGAGCTCTGTGGCTTCCTGGCCAATCAGCGTGGCCGGCCAATCAGCGTGGCTACCCACTCCCACCCCCACCCCCACACAGGCCAACCAGACTCCTAGGTTTAACTCATTCCTGCTGAGGTGATTTTCTCCCTGCACCCCTAAGGGCGACTGGGTTCTCATGTACAGTACCCTTCCCTTCCGTCACAAGGCCAAGGTCTTCGCTGACAATTACTCTTCCAAGATTCAAGGTTTACCCCTTGTTGAGCTGTAACCGCTGCAGACTCATGAACTGAGGAGCAGTTTGGCCCATAAACAAGATGCAACATAGCTGTCCTGAAAAGGAGTCACTTCAGAGATCAGTGGATCCTTAACACTTGGTAGAGGAATTGTATTTTTCTTTTCTTTCTTTTTTTTTTTTTTTTTTTTTCTTTGCAGTACCAGGGATTGAACTCCAGCCCTTCTGCTTCCAAGGTAGACATGGTACTACTTGAGCTAAATCCCCGGCGGAAACGTATTTTTCAATCTTCCATAGGTATGCTACCATTATAGACAGTTAAGTTAGATGAAAGCATTATAGGCAGTCAGATAGCGCTGTGCCCTCAAGAGATAAAAACATACTACAACCATGCTGGAGACGCACCTGTTAGCAAGCAGGCCTCGAGAGAAAGACGCAATGGCCGGGCCTGCACCCTCCCCAGAGGACAACATAAGCAGTGACACCTGGTGTCATGGAGTCTAGGTAGACATCAGTCACCCTGGCGGTGAGAGACCTCTGGAGCCATCATTTCCTGGAAAAAGTCCTTGCTCTTTCCATGAATCCTTGCTAGGAGGTTATTCCCCTCCCTGGATCACTGTTACCCAAGCGGCTAGACTTGTAACTTTATTGTTTGTCCGCAACTTTAACCCCCATTACACCCCTGTGGCTTTTGCTCTATAAAATTCCCCTAAGAAATAAGGTCCTCATAAATAAGGGACCCCGGCTGCTTCTCAGGAGCTATCCTCCCAATAAACATTTCTTTCTCTTAACCTCTGTTCCTGGAATTCATCTTTTTATTTTAGAGAACACAAACTCAGGGTATTAGACAGCTAACAGGTTGGGAATGACGAGGTTTCCCTTATATCATTTGGAAATTCTATTTCATCTCCTATATTATCCCTGCGTCATCTTGGAAGCCCCACTGAGGTAAGAGAAAATTGGAAAGATGGCAAGAGTCTACTTTTGCTTTATTTATTCTGGATTGTGACTCACTTAGGTAATCAAAATTATACACATTTAATTTTTATGCCTTCTCTTTTATCCATTGTCTTTCATTAACAATGATAATAAAATTAAGTTGAAAATATTTCATGAGCATGATATTTCGTTGATAACACAATTCACTTTTGTGCAAGATCTTATAATCCTGTTTTACATATGCTACATTTTGACTCGCTTCACATGTTCTTGCTTTGACTATGGTTTGCCATTTTGTTTTAGAAAAACGCTAAGGAAAAATACTGATACAGTGCCACCTAGTGGACCTCGAAACTAACTACGGGTAAAATTTTTAAATGCTGTAAATGGCTCCTTTTTTCTTTATTGAGTTTATTAATGCTTTTTTTTGAGACAGGGTCTCACTTTGTAGCTCACTATGCAGCTTAGGCTGGCCTCGAACCTTCAGTAGTCCTCCTGCCTCTGCCACCTGAGTGCTGGGATTATAAGCATGTGCCACAATACCTGGCAATGAGATCCATTTTAGATATATAGTATGAGCACATTCATCAGAGAATTTTTACCTGTACATGATATATCTTTATTTCTATTTTATCCCATTTCCCTGCCGTATCTTCAACTCCCCAGTTCCCTATATACATAGCTTTCTGTTTTTTCCTTTTTATCATCACATTTTTTCTTTCCCGTTTTTGTTTTCTTCTGCCCATCCTCCCTAGCTCCTCTTCCCATTTTCTTATATTTCACAATACCTATTATACATTTTGGACCTCATTTAAACCTTCAGTTTCTCACACTGGAGAAAAGATACTTACATATATATGTCTTATTTATTTCACATTGAGTATGGCCTCATGGTTCATTTAGCTATAAATGTCTCAAATTTATATTTCTCTGTGGTTGCATAGGACTACATCTTAATTACTTGTTTGTTTGTTTGTTTGTTGTTTGTTTTGAGACAGGGTCTCACTTTGTAGTCCAGGCTGGCCCTGAGCTCACTATGTATCCCAGGCAAGCCTCGAACTCACAGCAATCCTCCTGCCTCTGCCTCCTGAGTGCTGGGATGACAGGCGTGAGCCACCATGCCCCGCATTGTGGTGTGTGGTACTGATTGCTGGTGGGCATGAGTCACCATGCTGGGTATTGTTGTATATGGTTACCGGGGATCAAACCGGGGACCTTGTGCTTGCTAGGCAGGAGCTGGACCCACTGAGCTAAATCTCCAGCCCTACATTTTATTTTTTTTAACCCTCTATCTTTACCCAGTCTCCAAAGGACGGGCAATTGGCCGACCCCGCTTAGGCCCTGAGGAGGGGGCGGGGCCTCCGGAGGGGGAGGGGCGCGGCGCTCAGCGCGTGCGTGAAGAGGGCAGCGGGCGGGGCGGGGCGGGGCGGGGCGGCGCGGGCAGCTGGGACCCGGGGCCGAACGGGGCACCGTGGCGAGGCTGCGGGCGGCGGGCGGCGGGCGGCGGGCGGCGGGCGGCGGGCGGCCGGAGCGCAGGGCTCGGGCGCGAGCGGGCCCCGCGGCGTCCTCACGGGCGGAGACGCCTGGCGCCGACGAGCAGAGCGCGGGCTGTCGGTGGGAGCCGCTTCCGCCCGGCCGTCACCCGAGGCGCGAACAGTCGGCAGCCGGGACAGGACGCGCGAGCGCGAGATCGGGAGCACCGGCCCTTCGCCAGCAGACGCCGGCGGGGCTTTAAGCCCAGGTCTGCGAAGGTGGCAAGAGCGCCCGTCCAGCATGTGTTTGCCCCGGGTCTGAACCCAAGCAACACGCGCGCGCGCACACACACGCACACACGCGCGCGCACACACGCGCGCGCACACACGCACACGCGCGCGCACACACGCGCGCGCACACACGCACACGCGCGCGCGCACACACAGGGTGACAGACCGTGGAGGGCCAGCCCTGGACTTCCGGGCGAGCAGACGCACTCACGGCGCAGCTGAACACAGAGGCGCCGGTGCAGGGCACCCGGGCAGGGGCACGGCTCAGGACAGGCCGGGTGCCTGGGCAGGGAGTCAGTGCCAAGGCCGAGGGCACAGGCACGCGGGGGCGGGGGACCAGTGTGAGCACGAAGGACAGGCTGCTCCCCACATCCTTCAGGGAGAACACGGGGACAGGCCTTCATTTCTTATAAATTTATTACATAATAATATTATAATAATAATTATTATCAATAATAATATAAGAAACATAGATCTCTGTGGGGTGTATCACAACGTCAGGGTCAGGAGGCCTCAGGACTGGAGCAGGGGTGAAAGCCCCCGGATGGAACTCCATACAAAAGGAGGGGTGAAGCGGAACTGACCCTGTAAAGTTAAAAACCCAAATGGAACAGAACCAAAAACCCACAGGTGAGTGTGAGACTGAGTGTGTATGCGGCAGTCTGTTACAGTGACTGCTGGGTGTGACCTGGTCTGTCAGTGAGAGGGTTAGTGGGCATGACGGTGCCCAGGTCATCAGGCCAGCGGGCCGGGTGGGCACAAACCGGCATGCCAGGCCCCTGGGCTGTGAAAACGTTTGTTTTCGGTCTTTTTTTTTTCTTTTATTAAAAAAAGCTAGAAATATAAACAGAAACTTGTGAGTGACGTGGATGGAGCTTAGTCCAGACTCCAAACCCTAGGTTTAAAAACGCCCCAGGGCCCCCCACCCCACAGGTCATCGCTGAGTGTGAGGAGTCACAGTAGGGGGGCCCAGGCACCCTTGGGGGCCTCTGACTCTCCTCAGGGCCGATGGTGGCCTGGCTAGGCGTCTCCCAGGATCCCTTCTAAAGCCCAAAGGGGGGCATAGCCTCCAGGAGGCCCTGGGGGCCTCCCAAGTGGCAAGAGCCCCCAAAAAACCCCGCCCGGGCTGGGGAGGCTTGGAAGGGCAGGTGGGCAAACAGCAGGACCAGGGCAGGACGCCTCTGACTTTCTTTGGAAGAGACAGGGCACTTCACAGGCTCGCCCACGCACGCACCCCGCCGGCCACAGCCCCACGAAGCCCAGCACAGCCCCTGGGACCCACACGACCAGGCACACGCGGGGCTCCCACGCGCTGCGCTGCACCCAGGCTCCACGCGGGCGCGCAGGCCGGGCACACCCAGCGCAGGGGCAGGAGACTTCGGGCGGAGGAGGCAGGGAGGCTTCTCTGCTGTAGTTGCCCAAGAACGTGGGGAGGAGGCTGGAGCGCCCCCGCCGGGAAAGACCCTGTGAGGAAGATGGCTGGGGGTGAGTGCCAGGGCCAGCCCAGCCCCGGGGCAATGGCCTCCAGGCCCCCCGGCCCGCCGGTGCCCAGTAGGACCAGGCGTCGGCACCTCCCCAGCAGCACCTGAAGGGTGGGCGGGGTGTACTGCAGCTCCGCGAGGGAAGAGGCCGGGCCGAGCCGGGGCCCCAGGTGGGCCACCAGCCCTGGCCAGCCCCAGACCAGCTGGAGCGTCCCCTGCCCCGTGAGGGTGGCAGTGAGGGGCCGGAGATGGAAGACTGGTGGCTGCGGCGGGCCAGCGGGAGCGCTGGGGGTGAGGGGTGGGGCGCTATTACGGACAGAGATATTTGTTCCTTTGCTCGTTCCAAATATAGAGTGGATTAAAATATGCAAAACAGGGGGCTGCTTGGCCCCCTCGAGAACCCCATGTCTCCCCCCTCCCCCCGAGTCACCAAGGTGTGTCCTGACCTCGCATGCTGGACTGGGTTCCCTCCGGGGAGGACGGCCACCAGGGGCCACGGCGGAGGGGCCCGGCCAGAGCCCCCCGCCCCTCCGGCCCAGCCTCCCTAGTCCGAGCCCTCCGGCTGCCGGGGTGGGCCGGCGGCGGGCGCGGGCACTAAGCAATGTACAGGGCAAGTCTCCGAGCAACAGCGAACAGGACGATTCATGCAACATTCCTGGGCCGGCGCCGTGGCCGCCGCCGTCGTCCTCGTGGTCGTCGTCCGGCGGCCGAGCCCGCGGCCCGGGGGGGGCCCTGCCGGCAGGGCGCAGCGGGGCGCGCGGGGGGAGCGTCAGCTACCGTCCAGCTGCCGCAGCGCGCGTTCAATGTTCATGCGGTGGCCCACGCGCGTGACGCCCAGCTCCACGAAGTCCTCCTTGGTGAGCGCGGGCAGGTGCGCGCCCTCGATCTCGTGGTCCTCGAAGCGGGCGCGATGCTCGCCCAGGCGGATGCTGTCCAGCCAGTCGCCCACGTCGAACTTGCTCCAGCGCTGCAGCGGCTTCTGCTGGAAGGGCCGCCGCGGGCCGGGAGCGGCGGGGCCGGGGCCGGCCGCGGGCGAGGGCAGCGGCGACGGCGAGGGCGAGCGGCTGCGCGCGCTCACGCTGCGCACCACGAAGCGCACCTCCTTGGGCTCGTGCGGGATGGAGAGGCTGGACGACTTGAGGATGGCGGGGGGCGCGAGGCCGAAGGGCCGCCCCGCGCCCCCCGGGCCCGCCCCCAGCCCCTCCACCCGCTCCAGCGACGCGGGCTTCACCGGGCTCGGGGCGCGTCGCGCCACGGGGTGGCGGCCGCCGGGCCGAACCGAGTAGGAGGCGCCGGCGCCGGCGCCCGGGGCCCCGGGGCTGCGCTGCGCTGAGATGGTGCTCAGCTCACCGAGGCTGCTGAAGAGCCTGCGGAGGGAGAGGGTCAGGGCCAGGTGAGGGGGCCAGACGGAGCGGGCTGGGGGCCTACTTCGCCCGGCCCGCCCCTGCCGCCCCGCGCCACAGACCCCGCCCCTGGCCGGCGCGTGACCAGGAAGACCGGGCGTCTGCCGGTCCGCGGAGCCGCCGAGGGCGGCCCGCCGGGGGGAAAGGCAGCCGTGGGCGTGGGCTGGCCGCGTGGCCCCTCGCCCCGTCCACGCCTTCCCTGGGCGGCAGACTCGGCGGACCCTCCCTGGACAGCACACACAGCTCTGCGGTGCGGAGGAGACCCAGAGACCGGGACTGGCACGAGGAACGCCGAGCCGCAGGGACGGCCAGCGGCAACACGAGACTCAGCGGTCTGCGGCGTCGAGAGATGCCGGGTAGCTGGCACGCGCACCCACACGGGAGAGAGCGCGTGCAGGGGTGAGCGTTGCGCACCGGTGTGAAGCAGCCTCCCTGCAGACGACACGCGGTAGTGACGTGCCCACACGGGCGCAGGCATGCAGCAGCAGTGACAGCACGCGCGCAGACACGGGCGCACACACACAGATGGCCCTCGCTTCCCAGCCTCACCTGCGAGGGCCCGGATCTCTGCCCCTCAGCCCGGCGCGCGGCCGCCGGAGTGGCCCTCCGAGGAAGCCACGCCCCCGGGCCCTCACCCCCATCCCGCCCCTTCCTGTGGGCTGCCAGTGACCAAGCCCCACACAGCCATGCAGAGCAGACCCAGGCAGCCAGGCACAGCCCATGGACTGCGAGCGGCGTGGGATGGGCATGCTCACTTACACAGCCGGCGCTCAGGACCGCCGCGCAGCTAGACAGAGCAGCCACATGCAGATGGGCAGGAGAGAGCAATGAGAGAGAGTGTTAGCAGGCCGGGCCCGCAGGGCCCACAGTCACGGCACAGACGGGCAGCCAGGGGCAGGGGCCTGCCAGACCCCGTGGGGCTCAGCAGGCGGTCCGGCCGCTGTGGGGTCCTGGGGGAGCAGGAGAGGGCAGACCCAGCCCCGGGCCGGCGCCCCGACGTCCTCTGCTGTCGGCCTGGCCCCTCTCCGACTCGCATCCGGGCCTCCCGGGCGGCCTACGAAGCCCCCGGCCTCCGCCCTCCCCACTGTCCTAGCCGCGCAGGATCCCACCAGCTCGGCCTTCACCTCCCAGCCCTTCTCTGGCGGTCACGCTCCCACCGGGCTTCCGCGGGCCTCCGGCTGCCCCTCCCGCCGCCCAGACCAGAGCGGCGCTTCCGAAGAGGGAGCCCGCCCCACCCGCAACACCGGAGGTGGGCCGAGGGAGCAGATAAAAGTGCTGAAAGAAAAAATGACAGCCAGAAGAACTCGCGGCTCACACGGAAGCCCCACGGCGCCACCCGCACTGGAGGCGGCAGGGTTCCCGGGAGCGGGGCGTGCAGGAGCGACACCTGGGGTCGGACCGCGGATCCCCGCAGAGGACTAGACAAGGGCTGCCCTGACTTCCCGCCCGGCCTCGGAGATGCCTCTGTGAGGGGCACCTGCCTGGGACCCGGCCCGGAGACGGTCTCCACGCCGCGCTGCAGTCCAGGGTGAGCCAAGCATGCCGCTGACTTCCCAGGACCCCAGCCGATGGCCACGGTGGAGGGTACAAGCAGCTGCCAGGCCTACAGCACGGAGGTCTGCAGGCTCCGGGTCCAGCAGGCCTGGGCTGGGTGGCAACGAACCCTCCTGGACTGAGGTGCCCCGGGGCCAGGGGAGGGATCCTGAGGAGCCACTGGGCAGGGATTGCGGAGAACCCACCACCTGCCAGAGATGTCAGGAGTCCTAGGAGAAAAGCCTGGGGGTGCATATACCTTCCACAGCCCAGGGCACAGGCCGGAGTCACCGTGGGGGCCTGGGTGTGCGGCCCGCACGCCATCCTGCAGAGCAGCACCGCCCCTGCTGCGACGCCTCTCCGGCCGTCCCTGCGCCCCGCCCCTGGCCTGGGTGGCCTCCGCCCCGCCCGTCTCACAGGACCTGCTGCCCCCCAGGCCTCGGGCCGCTGCCCTCCGGGACAGAGCCTCGCCAGGCTGCGGGCGGCCTCAGCACCCTCCAGCTGGTCAGTCCCGATCACAGCCAAGCATACGTGGCCCCATCTTTTCCTGCCCTGCCTCGATGTCCCCAGCAATCCCGGCCAGTGACCCCTGGCTTCCCTCTGCCTGGCAGGCACCCAGGCTGCCGGCAGGACCCCTCTGCTGACCTGCCCATCTGCCTCCCCGGAGGCACCCTTTCTTTGCCTCGTCTCTGTTGAATTCCCGGCCCTGGACATACCCCGCCCCTTTCTGCACTGGCATGCCACGTGTGAGACCACGCTGGCCTCTCCTGACCCCACGCCCTCCACGCGAGTCTCTTGACGCGTTTCCGACCTTCCCACGGGGACCAGTGCCCGTCTTCCCACGGCAGCCTGAGGCCACCCGTAGCTCCTCCACCTTTTCGCTCCCAGAGCAAATGAGTCACCAACTCCTAACATCAACCGGGCCTCCTTACCCCGGGTTTAGGCTTTTCCCAGGCCCTTTACCTCACTGTTTTTAAGGTCCCGTGGATCAACATGAGGGCCTCAGACAAGCAGAAGCTCTACCCTGACATCCCAGCGCCACTGGGCCTGCCGCAGCAGCACACAGACTGAGCCTCTGACCTCCCTTCTTCACGGTTCTCCTGAACTCCTGGGACCTGGCTCAGAGCCCAGAATACAGCATGCACTGAAAAAAAATCATCATTTAATAAAACAGCCCTCCCGCCCGGGAGTGCCACCTCTGTTGGCCACAGTTACCAACTGGCAAGGAAAAGCCCACTCTGTGGCTCCAGCTCCAGAGCCCTTCCCGCGCACTCGCAGGGGCAGGTCCAGGCCACGGCCCTCATGGGCCAGCGCTGCACTCAGGGAAGTGTCTCGGCAGGCACAGAACCGGGCAACCTGTTGTCACTGCCGCTGCCGCCTCATGACCGCCCAGCCAGTCCTGCTCGTGGCCCCAGCTCTAACAGGCCTCAGGACGCTCAGGTCTCCTCACCCGCAGCCTCCTCCTCTTCCCCTAGCAGAGTGTGGGAAACACCTGCACGTGGGCTTCAGGGACACGGTGCCCCTGGGCACAGCGCCCAGCTGGCCTCGAGGTACCTGCAGGTCTGAGTGCCCAAGCACAGAGGGCTACTTTTTGTTTTTTTAGACAGGGTCGCGTTTTGTAGTTCAGGCTGGCCCTGAGCTCACTGTGTAGCCCAGGCAAGCCTCGAACTCAGCCATGCTCCTGCCTCTGCCTCCCGAGTGCTGGGATGACAGGCG
>PVIC010046473.1:0-14227 GCA_004025085.1 Thryonomys swinderianus
AATCAATACTACATATCACAGTGCCGGGCGTGGTGACTCACTCCTGTAATCCCCGCATTCGGGAGGCAGAGGCAGGAGGATTGCTGAGTTCCAGGCTTGCCTGGGCTACATAGTGAGCTCAGGGCCAGCCTGAACTACAAAAGCGAGACCCTGTCTCAAAAAAAAAAAAAAATGATGCTGGCTGACAATTTAGCTCTGTGGTGCTGCACTTGCAAGCTCTTGAGTTCAATTCCCAGTACAAGAAAGAAAGAAAGAAAGAAAGAAAGAAAGAAAGAAAGAAAGAAAGAAAGAAAGAAAGAAAGAAAGAAAGAAAGAAAGAAAGAAAGAAAGGTGCCAAGAGCAACATAAGTATTACCTTTTTTGTTACTTAGAATTGCCATGAAGACAAAACTCTTTAATTTCAAATTTACAGATAAGAGAACTAACAAAAAGTATGCTTTGTTAAAAAGAAAAACATATTACCCATATCCCCACCAAATTCCCCAGTGTTATGTGTGATTGTGAGATGTATATAAATTGTACCAATAAAGAATTCAATTAAAAAAAAGAAACAATGCTTATGTATATAGGGGCAGGAGGAGTTAGGGTGGGTATGAGAGGGGGAAAATGAGAATTGAGTTGTGTCATATACTGGTACAAATTCTCAATATGCAGTGTAATTATGATATGTATATATAATGTACCAATAAAATGTATCAATAAAACAAACAAAAAGAAAAACATATTAAGAGTTAATTTCTTTTTTAGAAAGCATGGTTCTCGATGGTTCCGTCTCTAACCCTTCCCACTGTCTTCCTGAATACTCATCCCAGCATCCTCCCATCCAAGCCACAGATCTAATAGTTCCACCACTTGCATCTTATGTCAGAACTAACTTTAACAAAAGACCTCTAATGTTTTCTTTTATTTTGTCCTTGTTTCAAAGAGTGATTTCTTATTTTTTCTAACTTTATGTTTAAGAATTGCACAAGTAATCTAGGAATTAATTCTCAAGATTAAAAAAAAAATCCTTCAAATCCTCCATACAGATGAAACTAGTCCTGAGAAAACTGCACCCCCTGCCCACGAATCTCATTCCTCTGCCTGTTCACAGTTGGGTGTGTCTCCAAACTTTGCCTAGATGCGATGGCATTCAGAGTTTATTTCATGCAATTGCTTGCAAAATCAAGAATGTGCAAAAAACTACAATTTCAAACCATTCCGGCACTGATCACATCAGGGTGCTGAAGTCTGGTCTGCTGTGATCATTTTCGTGGCCTGTTTCTAAGTGGGCTACTGAAAGAGGGCTCTTGCCTGCTCAGTCCATGGGGAGCACAGATTTCGTTCTTGCTAGAGCCAAAGTTAAGAGGAGCACAGAAAAAGTAAGGCTGTCTGAGGAAGGGAAACCCCAGAGATTGCTGGTTAGCGTCTCTCGGTCTCTCTCATCCCACTTAGTCTGCTGTGCTGATCATTGCAGCTAGGAGGTGTTGTGCTCCTGTCGCCTCACAAAAGGTAATTGAGTTAGGGAGATTGCAAGCAGCTAGCTTGGGGAAATGAGAATAAACAAGAGACCATTCGATATTTCTTTCCAGCTTTTGAAAATAAGCTTTTCCCTGAATTCTTAACAACATCCTCTTCTAGAGCCCCAGAAAACAGACACCCAGATAAATGAAAACAGAAAACCTACAGATCAAGCAGTTCTACACTATTTTGGGGTTCTCTACCTCCCCTAATCCTCTGGGAAGACAAAACCTTCCCCACTTTCTTGTTGTTCAACAGCACTGATACTGCTATTTACTCCCCCCCCCCCAGTTTTTTGTAAGTAAAAGGGAGAGGCAACCAGCATTTACTGAGTGCTTACTACACCAGGTAATGTGTTAAACATTTTACATATATTCTATTATTTTACTGCATAATAAACAAATGAGGCAAGGGATTGCTTTGGTTTATAAATCAGCTGAATAACTGAAGTAGAGAAAAATTAAAATTCAGTAACTTACCTTGGCTCTCGCAGCTGAGAGAGTGAAGCTGGGCTTGTCACTCGGGTCAGTCTGACTCAGCCAGTATTCTTAACTCACAGGAGAGTCACACACTGTATCCAAGTCTCTGAAGGGCTGTCATATGGAAGAGAGGGTAGGTGTGTTCTGGGTAGCTCCAAAGAAAAGGATTTGACTGTTAGTTGGGAATTAAGCATTCATTGGATGTGCTGCAAATTCCCCAAACTACATGTATATGCATGTCCAACTCTATAGGGAATAGAACATTAGAAGAAGAGAAAACGGAAGTGCTTTGTACTAGGTGCAGTTCTGAAGGATCTGTGAAATCGCAAAGAACAGGAGGGATACCAGAGGACTGGAAACGGGCAGTATACCAATTTTCTTAAATTAGGAAACAATAGCCAGGTGTACTGTAAACTCCAAAGCTGCAAGCTTGATGTCAGTTCTTGGGTGGAGATTTTGCCTCACTTTATAAAGCAGGGAATTTATAGGCACTCAGAATAAAAGTAGCAATAGAAGGTATTTTAAGGTACTAGCTGAATTCTGAAGAGAAAACCTGGTTCACAGGCTTGCAGTTTTCACAAACTCAAAAATTGGGGGACTAACATTAGGTTGCCAAATTTCTCTGTTTCCATATGAAGGCATTAAGAAACAAAATAAAGCATTCCCAAACTTCTTTTTCATAAAAAGAAAAGGCTCTCTTTAAACCACAAAAAAAAAAGGAAGGGAAAATGATCTCAGAATAAAGGACAATGCTTTAAATGAAGTAGGATTTTTCATAGACTACACAGTTGGGCTTTCTCCTTGCACTGGGAGCAGCTGTGATTTTCCTGGAGGACTGGAACTTGGCCAAGGACCTGCTTTAAGGGATCACTCAGAGTTAAAACATCCTCAGAGATAAAATCAGATGCCTGTAAGATAGAAAATCTTTTTGGCCTGAAGAGGGAAGAATGGACTTTGACCTTAGCCTAAGTGAGGACGTTAACATAGATAAAGAATCCACAGGAACCCCAGGAGAGAAACCAAAGTTGCTAAGTGTGGGCTCCAGCCCCCTGAGGTGGGACATGGCCAATCCTTTTGACTGTGACACCTCTTGAACCAAACAGCTCTCTTCTAGGAATAAATGCCTGATGCCATTAAGCATTTAGACCTTGAAAACATTTCTGACTTGAGGATCTCCAAACAACCTTCAGACTATTATTTCTGTCTTTCTGAAGCAGATTTCCTGCAGGCTGAAGGGTTCAAAACTGGTTCAACATTGTTCCCAGGGTGGAGGTTCTAGCCTTCATTCTGTCCTGTTCCACATTTTTACCTGTCATGTAAACAAAGTGTGGATGGGATTCTTACAAAACTGTGCCAGGGCTGAGAAGAACCTCTAGAAACTGCCTAGCAAGGTTTACATTTTTTTTTTAAGGTTTACACTTTAAGTCCCATGATTTACAATATGTCTGTCTGCATTTGTCAATTTTCTCTCATTTACGTTGTTGCTAGTACACTAAGTTCCTGCAATTTGTGCTCTTCACAGAAAATGCTTACTGAACATGTGTTAGCTATAAGATCTGCATGCTGAAGGAAGACTGGGTTCTCCATACAACTGCTGAGCATTCAATTCGATCCTATCTTCTTTCCTCAAATAACTGGTATCAATGTATACTTCCTTACTGAGAAAAGGGAAGAAACTTGTTCTCTTATGCCACAACTAACTTCACTTTCAAGAGTGAAAATTAAGGGCCGGAGGGTTAGCTCAGTGGTTCCAGAACCTGCCTCGCAAGCGCAAGGTCCTGAGTTCGATCCCCGGCAACCACATATAATGCTGGGTGTGGAGACACGCCCACCAACAATCAACACCACATACCACAATGCCCGGCGTGGTGGCTCACGCCTGTAATCCCAGCACTCGGGAGGCAGAGACAGGAGGATTGCTGAGTTCACGGCGGTTTGCCTGGGCACCATAGTGAGCTCAGGGCCAGCCTGAACTACAAAGCGAGACCCTGTCTCAAAAAGCAAAAAAAAAGAAGAGTGCAAATTGAATCTTGATTACATCTGTTGACATGGACCTTGTTTCTGAAGGTGACAGCTAAGTGGTACACATTGTTTGGCCTACTTTCTAAAACTGTGTTTCTGCAAACAAAAATGTGATGCGAAACCCCTGCATCAGCAGCCTCTTGAGAGGACTGCTAAAATGCAGATTTGAAGGGCCACTTCCACTTTCAAAGAGTCCAAATGATTCTGAAACTCTGCAGTGTTGAACAACTAGTGACTTAGGTAATCATATGCTCAGATTTTAACATCAAACAGACCTGAACTCAAACCTAAACACTTTGGCTTATCTCCCCTCAGTTTCTTCATCTGTAAAACAGGGAGAATCTCAGTAATTGACTCATAGACTCTTTGAAAGTTTTAATAAAACATGTGTAAAGTGCCTGGCACATAGGAGAAGCTGAGTAATTTCCTCTGTCCCTAATTATTCTTGAGCTCTGCTGTCTTTCTTGTCTGTGTTTAGATTCTGCCAACCTGCCCTCTTGCCAAACTGCTCGTTTCTGATATTCAAACTCGCCAAGAGCAAGATTCTCATTGGTCCAGATTTAGCCCACTCTACTTATTGAACAAACTTCTCATCCTGAGTTTCATCAAAAGCTCCTTGCCAGCTCAGAGTGGCTGCTTAAGAATCAGATGCCGCCTTCGGGATCAATTGGCTCTTGCCTGGGGGAGGCAGGATCGTGTGGTAATATAGCTACCTAATCATAAGAAAATGCTACTACGCTGGGCTAGGGTCTGCAAGTGGAAACTCCCTAGAAGCAGCCTGTGGGTGTGGCAGGAATTCTGAGGCTTAGCCCATCCAGTACACCTAGGCTTCTCATTTATCCAGCCTGCCAAAGGAATGAAGCTTTCAAGTTCACCGAAGTCTCAATTTATCCTGACTTTTCATCTTCACCGGGCCAAGAACACCAGTTTTCAAAAAACTAGACCACAGTTAACCAGGGGAAAGAAAATTTAACCTTAAAATGAGACCCTGTGTTTCTAGAACATGTTTTTAATTTTCCAAAGCAACCTCACATCTATTTCTTCACTGAGGTGCTTTCAAACAGGTTAGGTCCAGACTGCAGACAGATTTTATTTGACCTATACAGTATTTTTAACATTTTTTAAGTAGGTGCAATATTTAAAAGTTAAGAGATTTTACATTTTTAAAAAACTGGATTTTTGGCTTTGCTGGGCAAAACAGATCCTTGATCATCATTCCAACATGGCAACAATCAGCTAGCGCTAAGTAGACACCTCCCTGTCAGTTGGTACACGCTCGCCACATTGACTCAGCCACCTTTACTTCCTCACCATGACCCATTTAGCCCCATTGCATCTGGAGCCCCACTGTAACCCCATGGATTAAGTAGACAAAGTGATTAAGAGCACAGATTCTGAAGTTTGTCTGCACTGAAATCACAGAACTTCTCTTCACTCGCTTTGAGATTCAGATCAAGTGATTCAACCTCTCTTAAACACAGTTTCCTCATCTGTACAATACAGATGGAAAGAATAATAATTCACCCTAATTCATAGGCTTATTGGGCCAATGAAATAAATTCTTAGAACAATGCCAGGCACATGGAAAACACTAAGTACTTGTTAGCTTGTTTCCTTGTTTACAGTTCCTTACATTTTACCTCTCTGATATCCCAGTTCCTGAAAACTGAAATTCTGTGGAAAGCTTGTACTTGGTACTGAAAATGATCACAACTGATACAAAGCTATTCATTTATTTCATTTAGAAATACTAATGTGCTTTGACAGGATGTTGACTCAAATTCCATTAAGGGGTGTTAGATAATATATGATATGTGTATTGCATTATTTTATCAAAAGTCTAAACATTCTGAACTCAAAAACATGCCTGGCTCTAAAGATTTCAGATAAGGGATTATGGATTTGTATTATTATTAGTTTGCATAACTAATTGACTAATGGGAAAACTGTACTACTGAGCATTAAGCAACTCACCAAAAGTCCCACAACTCGGGCCGGAGATTTAGCTCAGTGGTTCTGGTGCCTGCCTCGCAAGTGAAAGGTCCTGAGTTCGATCCCTGGTAACCACATACAATGCTGGGCGTGATGACTCACGCCTACCAGCAATCAATACCACATACCACAGTGCTGGGCGTGGTGGCTCATGCCTGTAATCACTGAGTTCCAGGCTTGCCTGGGCTACACAGTGAGCTCAGGGCCAGCCTGAACTACAAAGTGAGACCCTGTCTCAAAAAAAAAAAAATCCCACAACTTAAAATCAGGCATAATTTTTACTTTAGACATTTTGTCTATTAGTATTGAGCTCACTATAGGCATGTTGATTCAGACAGTGGGTGATAGTTGGGATCTAGTAAATGGTCAAAGAACATTACCATTTATTGACAGTGACAATACTCTACTCCTAGTAATATTCTTTTGACTCTTGGCATTAATCTTGTTATTCACAATTGGGTTAAAGTTAGGATGAGAATTATTTTCTTTTTTCTTTTCCTTTATTTTTTTTTTTTTAAGTTCTGGGAATCAACTCAGGACCTCACGCTTGCCAGGCAGGCACTGTGCTGCTGAGCTATATCCCCAAACTCGGATTATTTTCTTTTTAACAGAAGAGAAAACCAAGATCCAAAGAAGAGAACAAAGCTGCTCAAATTCACGCACCAAAAGACAGGCAGAGCTCTAACTGGAAACCAAATTCTCCACTTTTTCTTCTTAAATCCCAAGGCCAGTCCCAGGATGACCTATGCTGACCTTTACACATACTGACACTCACTCTCTGCGGACAGTCCTCAAGTTTTCAACATACCTGATAAAAGGAGAATTTCCCAAGATCTCAGCAAATATAAAAATGAGACAGCATGTCTGGGTGAACCTCACCCTTCCCAGTACCATACGTGGTAATGTACAGACACCATCCAGTCAGAAGCCAGGGAGAGAAGATTTCTCAAATCCCAAGAAAAATCTCAGAGACCCAAGTGTTTGCTCTTCTCTGTTGATTTTTAGGAAGCTGACATTTACTTATGCCAAAGGCCAAAAGAAATGAAAAATCTACTGGAAAGGGAATTTCATCAGTCATGAAGCAATATCTTAAAGAAACCTTTGCACAGTATAAGTTCTCTTGTTTGAAATGAAGAAAACAGAACACTGTTCTTTCCTGGTGTTAGCTCATCAGAAACTTGCACATGCAAACAGCATCCTTAGGACCTCTTTCCAGTCCCCTGCTACAGCGCAGGAGAGCTTTCTGCCATTGCCTTCAACTCAAGCAAGTTGGAAATAAGAAGGAAGGCCGTAACCCAGGTGACCTCATGTCTCTCCTAAGCTCATGGCTTGAATTCCTGCTACCAACAAATCCGTACTTTAATCACACACCCACAGCGACCCAGATCTTTGAATTCAGCAATTCCTTCTCAGGTTTCAGCGAGGCATTGGCAGCCTGAGCTATTTTGGGACACTTTCTCTGCTGTGGATGCCACTTTCGGAATACGCCAGAAACATGCTAAGGACCTGGAGCTCTCTACCCTGGACTTTTTGGGGGGTTTGCTTGCTCTCTCTCTTTGTCTGGGCTGATTGTTTGGAGGACAGTCTCTCCTGCCAACCTAATCCCAGGGGCCTGACTACTTCGCCGGGCCACCGGCTCAGATTGGCAGTGTGGTTGCCAGCACCTTACGGTAAGGGGCAGTGAGCAACGAGGCAGCCTGGCAGGATGTGAAACATCGCAAGAGGTGGTCTGAGTTTGGAATTCAGACTGCGAAGAAAAAGTGAGGAGAAAGGATAGGGAAGACAGATTTTCAGAAATTTTATTCCTATGATCATCACTTCTAAATCTGATGCAACTGACTCGGCATGCATTCAGGAGCCTGTAAGCTCCATTTTCCTGTTCTAAAATCTTCTGCATCTGCTGTAAGTACTGGGGTTCTCTGGTGTTCATGTTGTCTTTGGGGAGGGGGAGAAGGCAAGGCCTGGAGTGGTCATCCTTTTCCAAGTTGGGTTTGGGCAAGTCCATGGCATTAGAAGAATTTCTCACATCACCCATTCCTGAACTGCTTCTTGGTCTAGAAAATGAAAATGTCTTTGTTCTTTCACAAACCCCCAGCATACTAGAAACCCCATTTGTCTTTGAGGGGTCCCCTGTCCACCGAAGCTGTGTACACCTGATTTCTCATGTTGGGCTTAGTGGAAGAAATGCACTCTTAGTATTTAAATTTCTTAAATGCAATTGCAGCTACTATTGTGGGCATAGCCCCTGCTGATTTCTCCATCTTTTATGCAGCAATTTGCTGAAACTGTGAAAAATGTTGTAAGTAGGAGGATAGAAATGAGAATCAAGAGACTCCCCCATGGTAAAAAGGAAGAGTAATGCGATTGATTCTCAACGCAGTTAGAAACCCTGACACAATGGAGAGGCTTCATGCTATGCAGTGAGATGGTCACTTTCAATGCTTCCTATTTTAATGGAAAGAGACCAAAATAGCTGCTGGAACATTTCTGGTGCTTTAACCACTTTACTGAGACACTGGACAGTGTCTTTGTCTCTGGCTGGCTTGTCTCTCCCTAAGGCAATTCCAATAGCTGCTCCAAAGGGCACAGTCCACCTTTCCTCTCCTTTCTTTTGGGGACTGCTGATGTATACCAGCATAACCCAGGAAGGCACAGCCAGGTCCTGCCAATTACCCTCGTTTCCAAACATCAACATCAAGACCAAATCATGTTCACGGAACAGAATTTGTTTAGAGATTGGAGTATAAATGTCTTTCCTAGGAAAACATGTGGAGAGCCTGCCATGGTCCATACTAACATAGCATCCTTCTGAGCTTCTCTAACAACTTCCTCAGCCATGATGGGAACAGGACAAGACAAACATGTCTTGTCCTTTTATTTTCACACAGCATCATGGAAACAGGTGCACTGTTTTCAAGCAAAGGAAAACTACAAGATATTCATTAGACTAAGGCTGGATACCTTTCATTTCTCTGATGGGTGAAGTAAGAATCTTCTTATTTGTATTCTACTAATAGTGCTGGGTCTGAAGTATGTGTGAGAAGAATATTGCTATCAGTGCTTTAGAAGTCAAGGTAAAAGATATACATTGTTTCTAGTAAAGAATGGATTAGTTCTCAGATTGTAGAACAAAAGTAGTCTCAAAAGCAAATTGAGACTATTTTGAGAAGGGAGACTAAAATTGCCTGTTTATGTGGTCTTTGCTAACTCATGAAGTCTCGCAGCCTTCCTTCTGGGGAAGCTCTCTGAGAAAAATGATGTTTTGAGCATAGAGATTCATTGCCTGGGAGGTTTTTGTCAAATCCTGTGTATTTGTGGCAGCCTGAATTTTATGTCTACCTCGTGGCACTCCAGGAAAATTAAGATGTGTTCTAAATCTCTCCCCCTATTCCCTGCCAAGGACTTGGAAATTCCTAAGTACATAACTCTTTTTACTCAGGGCTTTTGCATCTGTAAAAAGGACAACTCCGTGGGAGGGTCCACCTGTTAAGCCACATCTGGACACATTCCATCCTGGCACCAGATTCTGATAGAAGGGAGAAGAGAGAAGAGGAAGGAAAGAATGGGAGATCATTATAGGTATAAACTTGAGCCTCAGGGGAAGAGCTCGGAAGTAAGACCCAGGTCAAGTCTAAAAATATCAGGAAGCTCTGTTAGCAAAAAAAAGATATTCCTATTCTTGTTAAAATTAGGTACAAGGCCAGGTATGGTGGCACATGCTTATAATCCCAGCACTTGGGAGGCTGAGGCAGGAGGATAGCTGCAAGTTCAAGGCCAGCCAGAACTAGAGTGAGACTTTGTCTCATAAAATAATAATAAAAATAAACAAATAAAATTGAGTACAAGGCAATCTATTGAAGCAAGAGGTTTCTAATTTGGAGAACAGGACAAATACTCAATGAAACTAAGGTACAGGAAGGAGAAAGAATCTTGTCAGCTAGAGTGGAAAAGGAGGTAGAAGAATTTCTTGCAATAATACATTCAGGCTGAGTTACCTAAACCACTGAAGTAGAGCTCCCAAAAATGTTGAAAAGGTCTCAGTACTAAAAACAAACAAACAAACACCCCCCAAATCTGATAAATCTTCCGCCTAGGGATGGAACTCAAAGGAGGGAAACACAGGGGCTTAAAATTTGAGACTCTCCTTTCACTCTTTCTTTTCTCTGAAATCAGCATTGTGCTCATTCCTAAGGAGATTCATGGTAAATACAGTGATGTACCTTGTTTGTTCAGAGCGGTAAAAGGCAAAGTGACATTGCTTAGGCAGACCCACAGGCTAAGTACAAAGCATTCTGCACTCCATGTGGGTCCCTGCCTAAGGCCTAGTGGACAGTGTTTTAGAGTAAGACCACTTGAGTTTAAATTCCGGCTCTGCCACTTGCTATCTGTGTAGCCTGGCAAATCATATGACCTATAAGAGCTCCATCTGTGAAAGTGGCACACATAATAGTAGGATGCGTCAGATAGCTGTGAAGATTAAAGAAGATAATTGATGTATGCCCAGCACAGTGCCTAGTATACAATATTTAGCAAAAATCAGTAATAGTGAAGATTCCCAGGTCTCTGCTATATGCTTCATCATTTGAGAGTGGCTTGTAGTGGCAAGTGTTCTTGGTCAATGCAAGATCTCACAGCACCAAGGTTTTGAGGTTCCATCATCTTCTCCAATTAAAGTGGTCCTCCTTACCTTTTCTTCAAGTCTCATCAGAAAGCAAATCTTTCCTCCTACTGGTTCTACATTCACCCTAGCCCGCAGCTATCTAAACAGATGAATTCACCTCTGATGAATCTCTCTTGAGATTCCCTGAGACCCTTGAAGTCTTTTCTTTGGTTTTCTTCAGTCACAGACTGAGTTTTGCTGCCCATTTCCCAGACATGGGGAAAGGAAATCACTGTTGAAAGGGAGGGATCAAGAAGCTACTCTGGAAGTGCCAGCAGAGGAAAGGAGTCTGAGACCCCACTCGAAATTTCTAGTTCCTGTACAGCTCACTCTAGCTGTGGTATAAATGGTACACACAGCCATTCTCACAGTGGCCCCCTGAGCCTGTGGCTACTGGCCCCCTGCTGCCCTTGCCAGCTGGGCACTTCCTAGCCTGAGCCTGGGCGTTCCAAGGCTTTCCTTAGCTTCCTCTCTCCTCCCCTTCCTTGCCTTCTCCTGGGGAGACAGAGTTCACTCTTTCTAGGGGAATGGTGACAGAAAGGGGCTCTGCTTTCCGTGTAGGAATGTCCCCTCTGCATTTAGACCTTCCTGATCCGTGGCTCAGATGCACACGGAGACAAAGAGGCAACACCTTAGAGGTCAGGACCACTTGGATAGGAAGACAGACCAACATCTTCTGAGACAAAACAAGAAAGGTTCCCAAAGAAATGAAATCAGGGAGCTGGCTAAGATGAGTACTTTCACAACTATCTCCATAGAGATCCAGAGTCCCTAGGATTAGGTAAATCAGTTTAAATTAAAAACACAAAGAAAAATGCAACCTACAGTTTATATGTAATATTTATTTTAATGTATCTATGTCTAAATCTGTATCTACCCACAGCCTTCCTTAAACTGTAATTCACTTTCTTCCTGCTGTCTTTGGTCCTCTTCTTATTTTTAAAATACACTTAAAAGAAGAAATTAAAAAGCTCTCCTTGGACTATGGCTTAAAAAATAGTAACATCCATCCTGTGGAATGGGAGCAGAGACAAGAGGAAAATCGCAGGGCTCTGATTCCTGTCATGAGCCACAACCTGACAGCTTAGTTTTCCAGGAGCACATAGAAATAAATGCCAGCTAAATCTTGACCCTGATTTGCCCTTCATGTAATGTATTAAAACCATACCTAGCCAACATGTAGCACTAAGCAAACATTATCTTTGATTCTTATAAACACACATGCAAAGTGATCAAAAATATATGTCGTTTCAGTTTTTAAATTTTATTACAGTATAAGACATATTAATTTTCCTCAAACTACTCCCCCCCTAGTGCAAATTCACTTATCCCATTGTTCTTGCCACTTTCTGAAGCAGCTCTGGAAGTCCTCTTTTATATCTTTACAAGGTGTGACCAAATATATGGTAAATGCTGCTGCTATGCAATGGCAGGCTGTAAAAATGTTATGCTGTGTCCTCGCCCACGGTCTTTACCTAATCTCTGGCATCATGAGACTTCTGGCTCTTCCTCAAAGACAAAATGGCTATGAAAAGTAAATGTTAGTAAAAGTAAAAGTTAGTAAAAGTAAATGTTAGTAAAAGTGAAAGTTAAATGGATTCAGGACGCTGGCACAGCCACAACAGCACAACTAAAGATATTCACCCAGAGGGCTTTCAGAGCTGATTCAGAAAGTGGCAAAAACTATGAGATGTGTTTTTGAAGTGAGATGGAGGACTGTGAAGGAAACTAATGACAACATGCCTTTTGCAGTAATAAGTTATTTTATTTAAATATTCATCAAGTTTTCATATGTGTATTTATTTATATATATTCCATAATATTCACAAGGAATAAATGAGTTTGTGTATGTGAAGAATCCAAACTTTTTTGGGGGTATGATCCCAGGGATTTAACAGAGAAATCAGCAGGAGTGCTCGGGATTTCAGGGAAACCGAGGCCATCTGAATAAATCTCTCAAGGACAGAGATGGAACGGGCCTCATGCACAAGCTCAGAAACAATATGGCAGTTTGGGCTCTTCTATTCAAAATAGGCCTAAGATTCTTGTGTGTAATTTTTGCATTAGATTTGTAGGATTATGAGATTTGACCCCCAAACCTGCTAAGTTTAATTAAAGTTTTAGGGCTCGTAGGAGAACAGCTATGGTTTGCGTAGACTGACTGAGTCTTGAAAAATGCTACCGCAAATGTACTACCAGCCCCAGCCTCATGGCACTAAAGGCTCTGGCAGTGACTGTGTCTTGCTGGTATTTGTCTTTTTGCCTCAAACCCCTAATTGTTAATTTAGTAGATTTTACTACAACACACTCCCATGATTTAAAACACACAGACACACACATAGCTGGAGTGACTGTCCTGTCCTTGCCCCATGGCCCATGTGGACACGAATTCTGCACACTGAGCTGCCTAGCTCTCTCTCTCCCCTGCTTCCTTCCTTCTTCCCTCTCTTTTCCCCTCCTTCCTGCCCCTCTCACTCCCGTCTTTTCTTCCCTTTTCTTTCCCCCTTCCTCTATTCGCTGTCTCTTTCTGCTACCCTTCCTTCTTTCACCAGCAAGCACCCAGCCCCACAAGGAGGACACCGGTGAATTTGCAGGGGTATTTGGTAAGGTGAATGAGAGAAGAGAGCCTGAGTGATTGTTGCTGGCAATAGAATGGGCAGAGGAAGAGGGAAACCCTTCCATTGATTTGGACTTGGTGAGACAGGGTTATTTTCTCGTTTAAGTTAGGATCCTCAAGGACAGGGGCTGCAGTGTACCACGGCACGGGTGCTGTGGAGAGCACATGGCACGAGCTAAATACTTTCAGGCTGCACTTGGCTTTGGGAGCTCTGGCTGTCAGCACCATCAGTCTTTTCAGAGATTGCTGGGACAGGTCCTGGACCTCAGGTAACAGGTTCTCATGAGCTTACAGATGATAGCAGCCGGAACCACCTAGAAGTGGCCCTTTGAGGAACACTTTCCAGGGAGCTTGTCACCAGGCCAGAAGGCTGATTTCTTGCATCCTAGAGGCGGCTCTGCCAACAGCTTTCTGGATGACTGGGCACAAATCTCTTCCCTCGCCTGGGCCTCAGGGTCCTCACCTGTAAAATGCTGCTGCTCACAGTGTTTGAGAATACGTAGTACTAGGGCAACTGCGAAAACGCTGCGAAAAGGCCCTGCAAAAGTGAGGTGCTGTTTAAGTGTTGGAGCTTCACTCACCATGAAATTCTGGGGTGGGGGGAACAGCAGCTTGTGAATCCAGAACATATGGGGGCCTATATCTGTTGTCCTCCTGCTTAGCAGCATTAGCAATTCAAGCTGGTGCTGTCTACAGAACACTCTGTCCTTTGGGATCCTCTGGGACAGGAGGAGCTGCTGAGCAGCAAGGGGCAGCCAATGTACAAGACAGTGGGAAATAGAGTGATACAAATGAGGCACCACGCGCACAGGTTCATACACATGCATTCGCACTCCTGATGGCCCCCAGCGGTGCCTCACGGGGGCAACTGGAGCTAATTACAGACAGAGCGCGCCTGCCCCCGCCCTTCTCTCCTCTCCGAACTGTCAACCCTCCCTGCCCCCACCCCCACTCTCC
>PVIC010046474.1:0-14182 GCA_004025085.1 Thryonomys swinderianus
AGGTGCAAGATTTAACAAAGATATAAAGTGGCAATGTGTGTAAATTTAGACTGTGTAATAAAAAAGTGTATTGTTTAAGAGTAATACTGAAATTTCAGAAGAGTTCATTGAAATTAGTGTATTCTATGGGCCAGAGATTTAGCTCAGTGATTCAGCTGCCTGCCTAGCAAGCACAAAGTTCCTAGTTCAATCCCGGTAACCACATACAATGATATGATATTGGGCATGGTGATTCACACCCACCAGCAATCAGTACCACACCCCACAGTGCTGGGTGTGGTGGCTCACGCCTGTAATCCCAGCACTCAGGAGGCAGAGGCAGGAGGATTGCTGAGTTTGAGGTTTTCCTGGGCTACATAGTGAGCTCAGGGCCAGCCTGAACTACAAAGTGAGACCCTGTCTCAAAAAAAAAAAAAAAATTAGTGTATTCTAAGTTCATAAAATTGAGTTCAAAATATTAACACTAGAGCCTAAATATGTATAGAAAAATTTCCAGAGTAACCATTAAGAGAAAAGAAATAGAGTGAATAATTCCAATCAATAGAAAACAACTGGATTAAGGGAACTTGTCATCAACCATAAAAAACACATTCCTTGAAATGTCATCGAGAAGACAGAGGCACATGGCTGGAGGACATGGGAGAGAGCCACAAATATTTGCCAGATGGGTTTTTTTACAATTGAGTTATATGTTGTAATATTTAAACCTGAGCCAGACTGCTGTGGAAAAGAAAAGTTTTGTATCTCCAATCTGTCATAATTATATTGACATCAGATTTTTAATGGGCTGAAAACTAAGTAAGTATCTAACTTTAGAAAAAGTAATGAACCCTAGAAAGCGGAAGGGTGATAAAGTAGACATTAGTGGTGTCATGATGAGCCTAAGTTGACTCTGAGATCATTAAAATAGACATGATGTGAAGACAAAGAAAAAGACATTTAAGACTATAAAAGGCATCTTTATACCATAGGGTCAAAGAGAAAATAATACTGTAAACATTGCATGCCAGCGCATTTGAAACCTTAGATGAACCAGAGACAACTGCTGAAAAAATACAGCTTACAAATGCTGCCTCAAGAAATTAGAAGTTTATGTTTTCTGTAACAATGGAAACAGTAGTTTAAAATGCTGATAAAAACGCCAGGGCCACACAATTTAACAAGTGAACTCTATTAAATGATCCAATACATAAAAATAATTATTCCATGTCCAATTTGGGTTTACTTAGGTGGGCCAGAGTGATTTAGCATTAAAAAGTCTGAAACTGTCCATCACAATGATTGACTAAAAAGCATGTCATTAGAACAGATGAAGCATTTCACAAAATTTAGCTCATTTATTATTAAAAAAAAAAACTCTTAAGTAAAACTAGAATTAGACTTGGAACCTTCTAAATTGATGAACGGAAACTACAGAAATTCAATAGCAAGTGATTTTGCTTTGTTTTGTTTTGTTTGAGACAGGGTCTCGCTTTGTAGTTCAGGTTGGCCCTGAGCTCACTTATGTAGCCCAGACCAGCCTCAAACTCAGCAATCCTGCCTCTGCCTCCTGAGTGCTGAGATTATAGGCATGAACCACCATGCCTGGCACTGTGGTATGTGGTGCTGATTGTTATGTGGTGCTGATTGTTACGTGGTACTGATTGTTACGTGGTGCTAATTGTTGGTGGGCGTGAGTCACCACACCTGGCATTATTGTATGTGGTTACCGGGGATTGAACCAGGGACCTTGCACTTGTTAGGCAGGTGCTGGAACCACTGAGCTAAATCTCCAGCCCTAGCAAGTGTTATTTTTAATGGGAGAACTTTAAAAGATTTCCTTTAAAATCGAGAACAGAACCAGAAAATGGCTTCTGTTGCTGATTCTGCTCAACAGTACTACAGCTTCTAGCAAATACAACTTGACAAAATAAAAGCATATTTGTGAAATAAAAATAAGATTACATTATTCACATAGTTATCTAGATGAAAGTTCAAAAACACCTGTAATTATATCCTTAAATATACAGCTAGCTGAAAGATAAATGTATCAAATCTCTATAAACCACTATAAATATTTAGAAAATATAACTATGCCATTTATAATAGCAAGACTGTGAAAGACCTATGCATAAATTTGATCAAAAATATAAGATCCAGGGCTGGGGATTTAGCTCAAGTGGTACCGCACCTAACCTGGATGCACAAGGGCCCAAGTTCAATCCCTGGTACCACCAATAAATAAGTAAAAATATATAAGATCCATACACAAACTATTTTAAAAATTACAGTGACAAACAATAAAGTCCTCAATGGAGATTCCTACATTTATAGGGCTATTAGGCTTCAATTCTTCCGGTATCGATTGGGATTCAGTGCAACTCCAACCAAGATGTCAGCCTTATTTTTTTTAATTTTTTTTATTTTTTTTGAGACAGGGTCTTGCTTTGTAGTTCAGGCTGGCCCTGAGCTCACTATGGAGCCCAGACAAACCGCCACGAACTCAGCAATCCTCCTGTCCCTGCCTCCCGAGTGCTGGGATTACAGGCGTGAGCCACCACGCCCGGCACTGTGGTGTTGATTGCTGGTGGGCGTGAGTCTCCACGCCCAGCATTGTATGTGGTTACCGGGGATGGAACGCAGGACCTTGCGCTTGTGAGGCAGGTGCCAGAACCACTGAGCTAACCCTCCGGCCCTGTCAACCTTAATTTTGTGAGACTTCACAGACTAATTCGAGGATAAGTAAAGGGGACGAGCCAGGACTGTGCAGTAGAAAAACCAGATGGCAAGTGGAAGCGAGTTTCTTCGCTAGATCTTCAAGTTATGAGAAGGTCGACCACCCAGTGGAACAGAATTAAAAGATCCACACACGAAGCACACGGCACTGTGACCTTTGACACCGGTAGCATTTAGAACAATGAGCCTCGGAAGCTGTTGGGGACAATTGGGTAATGTATAAAGCGGAAAAGCTGACGCTGGTTCCTTCACCCATTCCATTCACAGAGATTGATTCCCTTTTGTTTAAAAATTTAAATATAGAAAGGAAACTTTTAAAGAAAATGTACAATGATATAATTTTCCATTCGTGTGGATTTTTTTTTTAGACACATAATAGTACCAGAAGACTTCACTGTAAGAGAAACTTGGTATGTGTGACTGTATTAAAGAAATTCCACTCACTAAAAACACACCAAAAAAGCTACAGATTGTTAAAAAGACAAACTGCCAACTGGAAATTGCAAGCACAAAATTCAATAGTTATTGCTCCGGGGAGTCAGAACAAAAAGGCAGAGGCAAATAGAAGTCAAATATTAAGTTTAAAAGAGAAAGAGACTTTATTAGAAACTTTGCTGATTTGGGGCAATACCAATTTGTTTTTTCTCTCAGTGTCCTCAAGACAGTCTTAGTTGGTATGGAAGAGCTAATGGTAACAGTGACCTCAGGTTTTTGTTCCATTTTGGAAAACAAAGGTGGAAGGAGTGTGTGCTTTACCAGTCAACTGGATGATTTTACAGTTGTTGAACTGGAATTTTATGTCCTTCACTTGACTTTCTGGAAGAAAATCTTAAAACTTTCAATGTAGCCCCAGTTGGGAGCCGCCTTGGGATTTTACTCACTTCATCGTATCAGTTTGTGGAATCTTAAAAAGTCCATTTCATCATTTAAGATGATGGACAAGGATGAAAATTTGAATTTGGTTTCCCAGGAGCTGAGAGGCAAATCCTCCAGCGGAATCCAAGGTGCATCTACCATTTGTAGTAGAACCTGCTAAAAATAACACGCCTTATCTGTCTCCTGCTGTGCCACCATGGTGTTAAACACGGCTAATTGGCCATTGGGACAGGTCACAAAGGAGGGTGGTGAGCACTTAAAAAGCCTTTAACTAGTAACCTTAGACCCTTAACTTTTACAACATGTCATCAGTGCCCTTTTAGAACACTCCCAAATTTTCTGGAACCTGCTTTTAACCAAAACACCAGGGGCCAAGGTACTGCGGAGTATGGCCTGTCCTTGGAGATCAGAACACACTCTGTTTCCCTTGAAGTGTATTTAAATAAGACAGAAGCCCACCCTCCGGCCCTGTCTCTGCCTCCAAACTCTGCTCATAATCCATCTGTGCCTCTCTCGGGGGGTTTAATACTCTTCATCGTGTTATAATCACACATGTATGTATTTTCTCTTCAACTTGAGAACAAAGAAAAATTCTTTAAAAAAAAATAGCATCCTACTGCTGTTTGAGAGAGGAGCTATATTTCTGCAGTTGATATTAAAACTCTGTGAGTGTACACAGCAATCCACCTGCATGGCATCATGCCTCCTGTGTACATAGTCCCTTCCCATGACAACCAGTGCGGCTTCTTTTTTGGGTGTTGTGGGAAACAGGGGAAGGGAACGTAACGAGGACCTCTGGATTAGGTTCTGATCTCCTGTGGGCCAACAGCACACAGCAAAATAGTAAGTAGAGAGAAGTGAGGCTTCGAGAAGCTGAGCTTGGGCCTGATCCATGCTACTCTGGGTAGCAAAAGACTCCAGGCGCCAGCCTGCCACAACTTTTATTCAGCACCTCTGGAGTCACAAAATGTAGCAAAGACTCAGAGGGCAGGGCAGACACCAGCAATGGAGTAGTCCCCGCCCCCAAGCATCACAGTTTGTGGGACCCCCAGAGTCCTTGTTGTTACCAGGTGAAGGTGAGTTGAGTCCAAAGTCTAAGATGCCAGGAAGGATGTTCCAATTATTGCTCCCAAACAGGATTCTTTGCAACATAGTTAAGTCCGAAGTCTGTCTGCTGGAAATCCTGGTCAGTTCTGACCTTCCGATTATTTCTCCCAAACAAGATTGTTCCCAACAGGGTATGTATCTTACCAGTCAAACATTAAGCCACGTATTCTTTACTCCATCTTTCAAAAAACAAATTGTAGAGGGCTGAGTATTAAGCTCAAGTGGTACGGCACCAACCTTGGACACACAAGGGCCTATGTTCGAATCCCATTACTGCAAAAAAAAAAAAAATGTAATGCAAGGGAGGAAAATAACTATTTCTACCCATCTTAATTAAGATTCAGTGACGATGACACCAGAGTTAACATAAGAAAGCTTACAAATCGTGAGTTCCACACGATAAGAAAATAAACAGTGAAACACGAGTGTTTTTTATTATGGACTCGAAGAATGGATAATCTCTGAGAAACAGGATCGAATGGTAACAAACTGGAGGCAATTTAGTCCTGTTTATTTCTATTCTCCTTGATTTCCCTGGTCTTTGGCAATAGAGACATCATCTCTTCCATGCACCAGGAAGATACTGCTCACACGATGGTCTTACAATGTGCTTCAAGAGGTCAGAAGATCCTCTGTAAACTTTTGTGACCTTTAAGGGAGAAGGACACGAGTACATTCCTACTTCTGCCATTTTCTATTTCCTCCAGCTTAAACGAACACACTATGCGAAGGTGCCATATTTTGGATGAGCAGGTCCTGAACCCGGTCAGTAGCATGTTGGATATACATTGTTCTGTACCTTGGTCCGTTCACTTGATGTATCCGAGAGCTCATTCCGTATCATTTAGGTACTCTTTCTAACAAGTACATGTCTCTGTTTGCATGCATAACACCATTGTGTGTGGGGTGCCTATCCCTGTTCCTATACAATTAAATTCCTTTGCCCTTAAAAGCTGGAGCGAGGGCTGGAGATTTAGCTCAGTGGTTCGCAAGCACAAGGTCCCTGGTTCAATCCCGGGTAACCATATACAATACCAGGCGTGGTGACTCACACCCACCAGCAATCAATACCACATACCACGGTGCCGGGCATGGTGGCTCACGCCTGTCATCCCAGCACTTGGGAGGCAGAGGCAGGAGGATTGCTGAGTTCAAGGCTTGCCTGGGCTACATAGTGAGCTCAGGGCCAGCCTGAACTACAAAGCGAGACCCTGTCTCAAAAAAAAAAAAAAAGAAGAAGAAGAAGCTGCAGCGAATATCCTTATACAAACATGATAAACAGGAGGGCACTGTTTTGGACTAAGCCTTTAACCTGAGCATCAACAGAACAAACTAAAATCAAACGGAGACACGCTGAAGTTCACAGTGCTGAAACAGCTGTGTATCTGTTCTTTGGAGAAAGCATAGCTAGAGAGCCTGGTTTCCCAAGTAGGCTCATTTTAACCCGAATGATAATGCCTTGTCCTCTCCGCTTTAATCCTTACACAAAAGAAAACCTGATATTAGCAAATCAATTATTTTCCTATTGTTCTGTCTCCCTGTGCCCATTTACAGAGAAAGTAACTTTGAAGCAAATAATCTACTTTTTATTTTTGTTTTGTGCAGTCTTTTTGGGTTAAAAAACCAAAGCTTACTGTCTTATGGAGGGAAGTGTTGTCCAATTCTAGAACTGCAAATAAAGCCACTTGAGATAGTTAAGCTTGACTATCCTTTGATGTATAATTCTGAACATGTTAAAGTTTGTGAATATGTAATTTCTCCACACTCATATGTTGTTATCAAACACGAATTTTCCTTGCATGCTAAGTAAAAATGGTACTACAATATGCTATTAGTTGTAATTTCTCTTTAACAAGGTTAAGAATATTTTACAAGGTCAAGATTATTTTACATGCTTAGGAGTAACTTATATTTTGTTTTAACTGTTTCCTGTGTTTTGTCCACTGTGCTACAAAGGCGGGAATTTTTATGAATCTTGATTCATAGAAGCCCTTTATCTACGATATGAGCTGTATAGATTTTATCCCAACTCATTGTATATCATTTGTTTTTATAAACTATTGGTTTGCTAGACTGAAATTTTATTTTTATATTGGTTATATTTATAAAACTTCTAGGGCTTTTGTGTTAGGTTTAGAAAGGCCTTCTCAGATTTGAGATGTAACGTATTTTACACACTCCATGCTTGTTTCTCAGACTTTTAGAACTGTTCTATATTTTAATTTTTGAACTACAAGTTCTGGTGACAGTGTGAGATAAGGATTCAGACTGCATTTTTTTCTGAATGATTAGCCAGTTTCTCCATATCTCTTATTAAATGAGAATCTCCCACATTAACTTCAAAAATACTGCTTTTGTACAATAAATTCCTTTGTAGATTCAGATCTAATTCCTAGCTTTTCTGTTCAATTCATAAGTTCTTGTATACAGTGCTTATTGCTTTGCAGGTTTTTAATATTCAATACTGCAAAGGAACAGTTTTACTCATTTTAATACTTCTTCCTTTTCTCTAGGTTATGTTTATCTGTCTTATAAGTCTGTTTTTTCAGGGAATTCATCTGAACATCCATTAAACAGTTTTTAAATACCCACCACTAGCTGGGTGTGGTGGCACACACCTGTGATCCCAGCACTCTGGGAGGCTGAGGCAAGAGGATCACAAATTTGACACCAGATTGGTCAATGTAGCAACTTTGTGACACCTCATGTCAAAAAATGAACGAGGCCTGGAGATAAAGCTCACTGCAAAAGCCCTAGATACTGGACACAAGAATAACCAATAGCAGTCCCGATTCTTACGGCATTTACAGAGGAGTAGGCACACAGATGGTATCCAGACCAGGTTTAAGGCATGTCAAATGTTAGCAGGGTTTAGTGGTCAGGAGGGTGGGCGTTGGGCGAAGCAGGCTGCTTCCATTCAGATCTAGTTCCTGAATGCGTTCCCTTGGAAAAATTACTGGACCTGTCTGTGTTGCCTAAAACCTGGGGTGGTTGTGAGGATTAAACAGCGTGCCGCAGTTAGAAAGTTGCTTCACACCAGGTAAGTCCTAGGGGAGACGGCTCCATGGCCCCCGCTCCCCGGCGATCTTCGAACGCTCAGTAAGAGAGGATCCCGCAGCCTCCAGGCCAGCCCTGCTCAGCAGGAGCGTCGCTGGGGCCCCTGGCTTCCCGGCTCCTTCGCCACCCTCCACCTTGAGACTTGGGCACAAGCTGTTATGCTGTTTCTTCCCATTAATGTCCCCTGCCCCCATCTGTTCCCAAACACTGGGCTCCTAGGCCATCCTCTGTCCCACGCGGCTCTGAACACTGCCTGTGGCCTGTTCTCCTTGCCCGCTGCGTCTCACGAAGGCCCCCACCGGGCCGGGCCCTGCAGGAGCCCTGTGGACCCGCCCTCCTGCTCGTCACCTCTCGCCAGAGCTCTCCTTCCCATCTGTCCGGCGCCCGGGGTCCTGCCAGGGCTGGCCGGGCCTCCGCCCTCCTCCCCGGAGACCAGGCCTAAGTGTGAAGTGAGTGTCCCTCGGCGTCCAGCCGCTGCCTCTCTTCCATTTTCTCTTCCTCCCCCCAAACGCCAAAGGTTCGTCCCCTGCTCCGGTGCCTCCCTGCTGCTCCTGTCTCTCCCGCCGGCCCCTCCCGCTCAGGCCTTGACAATCCCGACTCCGGGCTTCTGTCACACCGCTATGGTTTTGTTGACTCCGGTCTCCATGGAGATGATCTTTTCAAATCCCCACGTCTGCCCCCTGACTTCCCCTCCCCGGTGATCCCGTCCTTCATTCCGTTTCTACTGTCCCCTTTCCCGGTCCTGCCCTCGGCCCCGTCGTCCCCGACACCCCATCCTCTGTACACTCCACGCATTCTGCTCCCCATCTCCATTTCGTAGCTTTATCCTTCCTGCTACCCCGGGTTCAGCAGCTCGTGTGGGGCTGACGGCCATTCGTTCCAACACCCATCTCCCTGTCTCTTGCCGCACTTGGTTCTCACTTTGACCTTTAGTATTAAAAGTCCACACTCCAGTTATAATTACTCTCTCACATATATTTCCCCGGCATTACTCATCTTTTCCTTTCTTTGTTCGACACAATCCAAAGCTTTGCTAAACTCAGCGCTGCCAGCTTCATGTGAACACCCACGCATCACAATCTAGCTCGAGAAAAAACACACAGCCATGCTAGCCGGGGTCCCCATAAAGTCACACACACCGCAGGAGGCCTCGGTCTGCCTCCCCGCCCCCTCCCTCTCCTCCTGTCCTGGGCGACTTTTCCAACCTTTCTCTCCTTTCTTTACAATTCCAGCATCTCTTTCCCATGTCCACTCCTGGCTTCATGACTCACTAGTAAGTCCTCAGAAGCATGAGGTCGCCGCCCAGCTACCTCCCTGCACTCCGGCCTGTGGGGCCCCCGCGCCTTCAGGGTGGGCGGCCCTTCCTCCCGGGTGGGCGGCCCTTCCTCCAGGGTGGGCGGCCCTTCCTCCAGGGTGGGCGGCCCTTCCTCCAGGGTGGGCGGCCCTTCCTCCAGGGCAGCCACAGTCCTGCACTGTACAGCCGCCTGGCTCAGAGGACTGATGCTTCTGTTCCTAAGGGGATGTTCCCGTCACCGTGTAAACTGACCCGTTGTGCCTCCCGCTAATAAGATGCAAGCTTTGTTCCTCTTCCCTACTGCTGCCTTCGTTCTTCAGCAGAGTTATCTCGTCTTCACTCCTCCATCCGCCTCCCCCGGGGTCTCTGAGACATGTCTTCCTGTGGCTCAGCTGTACTTGATCTTACCAGGGTCACCAGTGACTTGCAGGACTCACAGTCTCGGTCCTCAGCATTTCTTAGACGCAGCTGAAGCAGCCTGTGAGGCTCTGGACACACAAATTCTTCACCTCTCGTTGATCACTGCTTGGTCTTAGCTGCTGCTCACCGTCTCTCTTCCTCAAACTTTCATAGCTTCTCAGAACTCTGCTTCCAGAAGGAATCAACCCTGCCGTGGGGGAATTCCTGTTGTCTTCAATTACGCAGTTTGTGATCGTTTGTACGGCTAATACACACTTTTTAAAGTTGCTTAAAAACAAGCCAAACCTGGGCCGGAGGTTAGCTCAGTGGTTCCAGCGCCTGCCTCGCAGGCGCAAGGTCCTGAGTTCGATCCCCGGTAACCACATATAATGCTGGGCGTGGAGACACGCCCACCAACAATCAAAACCGCATACCACAATGCCGGTACGTGGTGGCTCACGCTTGTAATCCCAGCACTCGGGAGGCAGAGACAGGAGGATTACTGAGTTCACGGCGGCTTGCCTGGGCACCATAGTGAGCTCAGGGCCAGCCTGAACTACAAAAGCGAGACCCTGTCTCAAAAAAAAAAAAAAAAAAAAAAAAAAACGAGCCAAACCTCAATGGTATTTTCCACTTGAACGCAAGTAAAATTCAAACCCCTTTCTGCTGCTTTTAAGATCCCGCATTACTTATGGCCTCTTCTCCCACCCGTAGCGCTGCTCACTCTCCTGTAGGCGCACAGCATTCTTAGCTCCTGCTCATGAAATATTCCAGGCACATTTCCACCTCAGGGCCTTTGCAATGACTGGCTGGGCCATCTGCCCGGACGCTCTTCCTATGAATATCCGTGTAACTCCCCTAATCTCCTTCAAGTGTTTGCATAAATCCTGTATCACCCTCCCAATGAAGTCTTTCAAAACAGCAACGACTGCATCCTTTAACCTCAGACTGGATTTACTATTTATCATTGCAGTTATCAGCACCTGGCACACTCACTTTATTTAGTTTCCTTTCTCCTCTACTTGAATGTAAGATCCAGGGAGAAAAGAAATTTTTCTTTCTGTTTTGTTCATTGCTGTCTGTACATTGTCTGGCAAAGAGTAGTGGTAGGTAAGAATCATCGACCGAGTGAATAAATGGGGTTAGCCGTTATTCTCCAGTCAGAATGCCAGGCCCACTTTGTCACCTGGTGTGGGGCTTCTGCTGTGCTTCTCGTTTGTTTTCCTTTATAATGGAAAGTCCCACATGCACAGGAGTAAAGACAGTATGCGAAGCGGCCGCCTCGCCTCCTGCCCTGAACAGTCCCGGGAAGAGAGCAGCCGCTTCTGCTTCCCCTGCGCCCCCTGCAGTCCGTGCGTGTCTCACCAGATTATATAGAAGCAAAACCTGAAAGATTTCAGTCTGACCAGCCTCGGATTCAGCACCTACCCTGTAAGCACAAGGACCCGAGTTTGATCCCTGCTACAGCAACAAAACAAAACAAACAGAAGAAGATTTCAATCTGTTATCTCTGATATATAAGGACCCTATTTGTGTTTATTAAATTGCATTATATTTTATTACTGCCTGTTCATATTACAAAGTGGTGGAGTCTGTTTTAGGAAGTCAACATATATCTTAATGAATTTCAATTCCCATCATCTCCTCTCCCTAAAAGACTATCAGTATCACATCAAAATCAATTCATAATAATGTCTTCATATTGTCAAATGGTCGATATTCGCATTTTCCAGGTGTCTGGGAAATGTTGTTTTACCTACCACACTGGTTTGTACCGATGTACAGATAATTATCATACATTTTAATTCTTTGGTGTCTCTTTTATTCTGTAAGTTTTCCATTTATCTTCTAAAAATTTCAAGTTTTCGGGTGAAATCAGGCTCTGGACTCTCGCGTGTCCTGCTTGCTGCCTGCACGGCTGCCTTCCCGAGTCCCGCCCTTCTCTCTCGTGGCTTCCCCGCGTTTCCACTTGCAGTAGCGGGCTCGGTCCCAGGACTTGGGAACCAAACCTACTAGCGAGTCAGAAGCAGCGAGGACAGTCCTGGCAAGTACCACAGAGAAGACTGTTAGCGCCGCGCGAGGACCTGGGAGCTCGTCTTGTTACATTATCAGCTTTTGGCCCGGAGGTGAAAGGACCCGAAGCACAGGCTGCCAGTTTCCTGAGTTGTTTCTTAGCATCGGCCACTTCGAAAAGTAAAGGGAGTGAAAATAAGCCAGGTACAGCCCTGCCGTGGGGCCCTCCGGTCTAGAGCGCCGCTCTCCTTCACGGAGCCTCGAGCACAGTTCTGTGGTGCTGCAGTTTCGGTGACTGTGCCCCGCCCAAGTCACAGAACCCCCCTGGGTTACGGAGCAGGTTCAAAGAGGCTGCGGGCTGTTTTCGGTGCCCGCGGGAGGGAAGGGGGTAGGGGAAGCCAGCTAGAGAAAAACGGGAGCAGGGAGATAAAAGTAGCGTGTCCCTGAGCACAGGAACCACGCAGACCGGCCCCAAAGGAAAGGCCCGAGGCTCATGATTTGGAGAAGTGTATTTAACTATTTAACGGAATAACCTTTGCCTCGGGGTTCTGCCCTTCCCTCTCACTTCCTCCCTCCGCCCCTCCCCGCCTTTCTGTCTTTGAAAAACAGTTCTGTAATAAAGTCCAGAACATAACAGACCTGAGATGGGGTCCAGCCTCTGTCACTAACCTTACCTCGTGACGTGGACATCCTGGGCCGCCCTTTTGTTCTCCGCAGACTGAGGGTGACGTGGCAGGTAAGGGGTGACGGTCCCCTCTTTAGCTCTCCGCTCCACACTCGCTTCATCTCCCGAGCCCCCTTTTGCACGTACCTCTGGGGGACAGTGTCCTCCCCTGGCAGCTCCTCGCAGGCGTACCCACCCCACGGCACGGTTCAGTGGGGAGACCGACAAGTTGTGACTTGCTGAGGCTGATTTTTCTAGAACGCCGCTGAGTGTTTCAGGGAGGGCGTGAAGCCTCTTTCTGGGTGGGTGGGGAGATGAGGTGCTTAGAATCCATCTCCCAGATCCTGCTCCTCTCACGGGGACGTGAAACTGTTGCCCACTGGGAGTGAGTCCGTCTCTTCTCCAGGCAGCACAGAAGAAACCCCTAATTGTCTCCCCACTCGACTGCTCAGTGGGGGAGAGAGTAAAAGTACCCCACATGCCGAGCGCAGGTGTCTCCCCAACGACCCCCTCTGGTGCTCTGAGGGGCGGAGTGCATCCTGACGCCCTTCGCCCCGTCTCGTCCCCCCGGAGGCCCGCCCAGCTCTGGCCCGGCGGGTGGGCAAGGCTCGGCCCCAGCCCGGCCGCAGTGCAGCCTCGCAGGGGCTGAACCTCACGCGGGAGCAGAAAAGCATGTTGCCGTGGGTAGCCTTGCACTGATCCGGATGAAAATAGCCACGGGAGAGTGTCCCGCTAATGAGTCATGACCAGCGGAGCCTTTCAACTGTGGGACTCCGCTGGTTCATTTCATGAGGAAAAGGGGTGAAACGGAAACGTGCACTTTGCGAAGGAAGCCCCGTGTCCTGCCGCGGTGGGCCGGCCTCTCGCAGGCCTCCCGGCCTTCCTGCAGGCTTTGCTCTCTCACCGACCGCTGCCCCTGACGCTGCTCCCAGGCCCACTCGGGGGCCCTCTTCACCCAGGTCCTCACCACCTCTCTGACACCTGTCAGCCCCAAGCCCTGAAAGGCCGGAACTCTCCAGGGCCCCCCAGCTGTATCCCGCACAGCACAGCTGCTTCGCTCCTCTTGCTGGTGGCTGTCCAATCCCGCCTTGGTTTTCACAGGACTCAGTGGAATCCACAATTGCATAAAACAAGGGGAAAAAAGGTGAAATCATAGACAAAATCTGTTCACAAACTCCACTTAGAAAAAATGCTATACAGTTGCTTGATGTGCTGCACAAGTTTGCATGCTTCGTAGCAGCTACTGAACGAGGAAAACTCAAGTTCTGTACAGTTTGTGGTGTCCTTAAATTAAAGCACCACGTGTACAGCAAGCCTGTTGTCCTGAGAAGCAGTAACTTTCCTCGTGAGGAAACTTTCAGAGAAAGTTCTCTGGTAGATTGTTTCCAATGAGTAATTTATAGTAGAGTGACAAGCATCCTCAACAGTATCCTAATAATAAATCCAAAAGAGAGAGACCTAACAATTTCTGTCAATTTCCCATTGTGGAATTATGCTAAAGTATTTATGTAAAAAAAAAAAAAAAACCTCCAGAAAATGTGAAAATGGTACGAACCAAGTTTAAGGATCTGATGGCTTGGCTTGAGACAAGGGTAAAGTAATTGTACTCTATGCATTGTACTATCATCTGCATTATTTCTTCAGTGGAAGTTTTGGGATTTATCTCTGGGCAGTGAGTGCAGTCCCAGTCTTCTGAGCTCTCTGGTGTACAAATACTCTTTGCTAGGCTGAAGCACAGCTATGCTTGCTTTAAAAGCCTGCC
This sequence comes from Thryonomys swinderianus, assembly GCA_004025085.1. Taxonomy (NCBI): domain Eukaryota; kingdom Metazoa; phylum Chordata; class Mammalia; order Rodentia; family Thryonomyidae; genus Thryonomys; species Thryonomys swinderianus. The sequence goes on from PVIC010046474.1 coordinate 13,888, forward strand.
AAGGGGGGCCGGAGGGTTGGCTCAGTGGTTCCGGCGCCTGCCTTGCAAGCGCAAGGACCTAAGTTCGATCCCCGGTAACCACATATAATGCTGGGTGTGGAGACACGCCCACCAACAATCAACACTGCATACCACAATGCCAGATGTGGTAGCTCACGCCTGTAATCCCAGCACTCGGGAGGCAGAGACAGGAGGATTGCTGAGTTCGCGGCGGCTTGCCTGGGCACCATAGTGAGCTCAGGGCCAACCTGAACTACAAGGTGAGACCCTGTCTCCAAAAAAAAAAAAAAAAAAA
>PVIC010046475.1:0-14197 GCA_004025085.1 Thryonomys swinderianus
TCTGCCTCGCAAGTGCAAGGTCCCAAGTTTGATCCCTGGTAACCACATACCACAATGCTGAGCGTGGTGGCTCACACCTGTAATCCCAGCATTCAAGAGGCAAAGGCAGGAGGATTGCTGAGTTCAGGGCTAGTCTGGGCTGCATAGTGAGCTCAGCGCCACCCTAACTACATGAGACCCTGTCTAAAAAAAAGTAAATAAAATAAATTTCTTTTTTAAAACGTTAGGCAAATTAATCAACCTAACCTGAGCCTTATTTCTGTGTGTGTATTATTATTGGAATTTGAGTCCAGACAGGCCAGAGCTACATCTGCAGCCCTTTTTATTTTGATTCAGAGGTTTTAATGAGTTGCCCTTTGATCCTCTTGCGTCAGCCTCTGTGTAGCTAGAAATACTGGTTACTTTACTCATTTCTAAAAATGAAGGTAATACCTGGTATTACCTTTCTTTTTTTAATTCTTTTGATTTTTTTTGAGACAAAGTCACATGTAGTTCAGGCTGGCCTTCAATTGACTATGTACCCCAGGTTGGCCTTGAACTTCCAATACTACTGCCCATCCTCCTGCATGCTGAGATAGTAGACGTGTGCCACCATACCCAGAAATATTTTATTTTAAAATAACATCTTTATTGGGATGTAATTCACATAGCATAATAAATTACCTACTTAAATTATTTTAGTTACATTACTTTTTTTTTTTTGAGACAGGGTCTCGCTTTGTAGTTCAGGCTGGCCCTGAGCTCACTGTGGAGCCCAGGTAAGCCTCGAACTCAGCAGTCCTCCTGTCTCTGCCTCCCGAATGCTGGGATTACAGACGTGAGCCACCATGCCCAGCACTGTGGTATGTGGTATTGATGGCTGGTGAGCACGAGTCACCACGCCCAGCATTTTATGTGGTTACCAGGATCGAACTCAGGAGCTTGTGCTTGCGAGGCAGGCGCTGGAACCACTGAGCTAAATCTCCGGCCCCATAGTTTACATTACTTTTAATTGATGTATATGTAATATAGAATTTACTTTTTTTTTTTTTTTTGAGACAGGGTCTCGCTTTGTAGTTCAGGCTGGCCCTGAGGTCACTATGTAGCCCAGGCAAGCCACCACTAACTCAGCAATCCTCCTGTCTCTACCTCCCAAGTGCTGGGATTACAGGCGTGAGTCAGCATGCCCGGCATTCTATGTGGTTACCGGGATCAAACTCAGGTCCTTGCACTTGCGAGGCAGGCGCCGGAACCACTGAGCTAAATCTCCGGCCCTGGAATTTACTATTTTAACTGCTTTTAAGTATACTACTTAGTGGTATTTATTATACTTAGAGTATTATGGATCATTACTGTACTTCCAAAACTCTTAGTACTTCCAAACAAAAACTATTAAGTAATAACTCCCTAGTAACTGATGATGTGCTTTTTTTTCTTACCTATTCTACCTACTTCATCTGTACATACATGATGTACAGTACAATACATATTTGTCTTGTTCTGTTTGGCTTATTTTACCTAATATAGTGGGGTTTTTTTGTTGTTGTCTTTGAGACAGGGTTTCACTTTGTAGTTCAGGCTAGCCCTGAGCTCTCTAGCCCAGGCAAGCCTCAAACTCAGCAATCCTCCTGCTTCTGCTTCCCGAGTGCTGGGATTACAGGCGTGAGCCACCATGCCAGGCATGGTATGTGGTACTGACTGCTTATGGGCACGAGTTACCACACCCGGTATTGTATGTGGTTACCAGGGATCAAATGAAGGACATTCCGCTTGCTAGTAAGGTGCTAGAACCACTAAATCTCCAGCCCCCTAACATAGTGTTCTTAAGGTTTATTCATATTGTAGTGTGTATGAGCATTTACTTTTTTTTTTTTTTTTGAGATGGATTGTTGCTATGTAGTTCCCGCTGTCCCCTGAGGACATGTCAGCAGGCTGCAGAGAATAAATCAGTAAGCCACAGGCCAGCCATTTCTCTGACCCAATCCCTGAAAAGCTTGACCCCTTACAAAAAAAAAAATGTGTATATATATATATATATATACACATATATATGTGCATATATATATATTATATATGTATGTGTATTTGTATGTACTTGTGTGTTTCTTAGCCTGTAAGAGATTCTGTTCTTGTGGAGAGGTCTTCTGGGTTTAGCAGTAAACTTTTTTTTTTTTTTTTTGAGACAGGGTCTCGCTTTGTAGTTCAGGCTGGCCCTGAGCTCACTATGTAGCCTAGGCAAGCCTCGAACTCAGCAATCCTCCTGCCTCTGCCTCCCGAGTGCTGAGATGACAGGCGTGAGCCACCACGCCCGGCACTGTGGTATGTGGTATTGATCGCTGGTGGGTGTGAGTCTCCACGCCCAGCATTGTATGTGGTTACTGGGGATCGAACTCAGGACCTTGCGCTTGCAAGGCAGGTGCCGGAACCACTGAGCTAACCCTTTGGCCCAGCAGTAAACCTTTTGAACTGTTGAGTTCGTGTTCCCTCTTTCCCACTCATATACTTTTTTATTTTTAATAACTCCTCTGGTCAGGTGTGGTGATGCATGTCTTTAAACTCTGTTAAAGCACTCTGGGAGACTGTAGCAGGGGGATTGCAAATTTGAGTCCATCCATGCTAAGAAATTTAGTAACTCACTGAGGCCATGTCTCAAAATTTAAAAAGGCTGGTAATATTTCTCAGTGCAAAGGCCCTGGGTAAAATATGCAGTACAGGGGGTGGGGACTTGGGGGGGGCAAGATCATCTGTTGTTGGAATCTTGTTATATCTCCACTATTGCCTGTAATAAATAATGCTGTAGTAACCATTGCTATGCAGATAGTTGTTTGAGATTTTGATTGTCATCCTTCCGTATTCTTAGGATTGGTCCCACAACACCTTTGTGTACAAAAATGCTTGGATTCAGGCCAGGATGTAGCTCACTGGTTCTGTGCCTGCCTGGCAACCACAAGGTCCTGAGTTCAATTGCTGGTACCACAAAAAAAGAAAAGAAAAGAATACTAAAGACCCTTATATAAAATAGCATAGTATGAGTATATGACTACACCAGTTCTTTAAATCATTTCTTAATTACTTTTAATACCAAATGTAAATGTAATATAAATGATATATAAATAGTTACTACCTGATATTACTTAGGAAATAAGAACAAGCAAAAAAGTCTGCACATGTTTAGTGTGGATACAGTTTTTTTTTCTCTGAATATTTTCTTTTAGTCCAAGGTTGGTTGAATCCATGCTTTTGGATCCTGTAGGTAGTGAGGACTTAGAAGTGGAGTTGATACATCATAAGGTAATTCCTTGGATAGCCTTTTGAGAAAATACAGAGCAGTTTTCCATAGATGCTACCCTGCTTGATATAATCAGCAACACATGAAGGTTCCAATTTCTCCAAATTCTTTCTTCTTTTCCTTCCATGTTTTCCCTTCCTTGTCATCCTAAAGATTGTGAAATTGTAGCTGTCTGTGGTTTTTACATTTCCCTGATGACTAATGATTTCAGTATCTTTTCACATGATTATTGGTCATTTATGTGTCTTCATTATAGAATGTCTACTCAAATCTTCTGACTTTTTGAGGGGTGTTGTTGAATTTTCAGAATTCTTTCCTGTGAATAAGACTTGAAAGCATTTTTTCTTGGGCTAGGAATTTAGCTCAGTGGGTCAGAAAATATTTTTTCTCATTCTGTAGGTTGTCCTTTCACTCTTTTGATGTGAAATATTTTCTAATTTTGATTGAAAATTGAATGAAGTCTATTTTGATTTTTATTGCCTATGCTTTGGTGTTTCTGAGCAAGGTCTGAGCTGAGGAGCTTAACCCCTTGTAAACAGAATGCTTGGAGATTTGCTGACTTCTATCATGGAGTAAAAATTTTCAGGGTACATCAGTAAGAGGTAGGTGCTCAGAGAAATGAGCCTCACTAGTTTGGAACTGGGAGTTTTCATGTGTCTCATGTAGTGGGAATCTGTGGTCTTGATTTGGTGACTGAGGGAGGGTCACCCACCCATGGTAAGATGATGGTCCATTCACAGGGGAAAAGCCTCATTTACAGGTAGGTGAAAAAGAACTACTTGTACTACTCATCTTTTCTTTTTTGTTTGTTTGAAGATAATGTCTCACTATGAGTTTAGGCTGCCCTTGAACTCACTGTGTAGCTCATGCTGGCCTCAAACTTGTGATCCTCCTGTCTCAACCTCCTAAGTGCTGTGACTACAGACATGCACCACCATGCCCAGCTTTGGTGTATGTCTTGAAGCCACAGTTTTCATCCTTTTTGAATTAATAATTTTCCATGTGGCATTTCTGCCTACTTTTTAAAGCGTTTTTTTTTTTTTTTTTTTTTTTTTTTTTTTTTTTTTTTTTTTTGGCTTGTTTCGTTTTGTTTTCTTGTGGTACCAGAGATTGAATTCAGGACCTTGCCCTTGCTAGGCAGGTGTGGTGCCGCTGAGCTACATCCTTGCCATCTGCCTATTTTTTTATTTCTTCTGTTCCACTTGAGTATCTTAGAAATAACTAGTACATGTAATGTATGAAAATTTTTGGTGTCATCCTTTATGGTTTTAGCTTTTATGTAGAGGTTTGTTTTTATGTTTGCTTTTATTTTGAGACAGGGTCTTTGTAGTTCAGGCTGGCCTTGAATTCATGCCTCAGCCTCCCAAGTGCTGAAATTACAGGCATATACTGTGCCTGGTTATGTTGAGGATTTTGATCTATCTCAAATTACATTTTTCATGTAAGGATATTCTATTTTACATGTAGACATTCACTTTTTAAACACCATTTGTTCTATCCTTTCAAAGTTGAATGCTTTTGGTACCTTGTAAAAAATAAGTATTAACCATAAATATGAAAGTTTGTTTTTGGACTTCTGTTCCATTTCATTGGTCTTTAGTGATGTGATTGAAAAATACCATGAATGGAAACATTTTTATTTTATTTAAAAACATTTTTTTTTTTTAATGTTACCTGGGGTTGAACTCAGGCCCTTGTGCTTCCAAGGTAGGTGTGGTACCACTTGAGCAAAATCCCCAGCCCTAAAAACAATCTTTTTGGGGGGGTATCAATTACTGAACTCCAGAACTTGTGCTTGGCAGTGAGATGTGCCACTGAGCTACATCCCCAGCCCAAATTCTTATTTATTATGGTACAATAAAAGATACATCGCCATTAATCCCCCTCAAGGTACTCCCCTACACTTAAAAAAAAAAACCTCGTCGGATTGTCCTTGCCATTTTCTGAAGTAGTTGTAAAAGACATTTATGAGGGTCTTTTGTTGCAATGTTGTGGATGTTTCTTTCTGAATCAATTGAAAATGTTTCACAGTAGTTTTGACTTTGGGGAGGAGCCAGAAGAATGATACACTTTTTATGTTTTCTCCGGCCCCTCAAAGAGAAGGAAATTGTAAGCCATTCTTTCATTTGACAGAAAATAAGTTTAAAAGAAAATGATCATTTTGTATTTCTGATGTTCCTTGAAGTCCAGTTTGAAGGTTGGGAGGAACTGTCATTTAATTTAGCATGTTCTGCTTAAGAACCTTCTTCCTGTGCTTTCATTTTTAAGCTTTACTAGCAGCAGGACTTCGGTTAGCTCTTAACCCAGTGGGTGCCCTGTTTTCTTTTTTTTTGAGACAGGGTCTCACTTTGTAGTTCAGGCTGGCCCTGAGCTCACTATGTAGCCCAGGCAAGCCTGGAACTCAGCAATCCTCCTGTCTCTGCCTTCCGAGTGCTGGGATTACAGGCATGAACCACCACACCTGGACCCCAATTTCTTTTTATCCAGTCCTCTCTATTATATTGTTATATACCACTTCACTTCCCCTACAAAATAAGTACAGTGTCTTCAGCTGCTGCTAGAAGAAATGGGCACAGGTTTAGCTAATCCCTGCAAACAAAGAAATAAGTGTAGGTTCCTAGCAGTTAGGGACTTTTTTCTGGAGAGGTAAGCTAAGTAGCCTTCAACAGAAGTCATACTGGGGAAGTCTTCAATTTTTTTTTTTTTGAGACAGGGTCTAGCTTTGTAGTTCAGGCTAGCTCTGAGCTCACTATGTAGCCCAGGCAAACCTCAAACTCAGCAATCCTCCTGTCTCTGCCTCCCAAGTGCTGGGATTACAGGCGTGAGCCACCACGCCCAGCACTGTGGTATGTGGTGCTGATTGCTGGTTGATTACTGGTGGGCGTGAGTCTCCACGCCCAGCATTGTATGTGGTTACCGGGGATCGAACTCAGGACCTTGTGCTTGCGAGGCAGACGCTGGAACCACTGTGCTAACCCTCCGGCCCCCCAGTCTTCAATTACTGACTCTCTTCAGAGGACTAATCTAGTGGACTTGGGTAAAAAGAGTCTGGCACATTCATTGGTTCTATCTGTTTAACCATTGAATTTGACAGCCTCTAGTTGAGAAGAAACAGATGAAATTGAGGGCTGTGTGGTTTTGAAAGGACCATTACATTGATTATTATCATTATTACTCTTTTCCTGCCATCTAAACAAATTCATTTTGGGATCCCCTTTTAATAATGAGTTTTGTAGCACTGTACTAAGTATGATTATTTGTTAAGCAAAACAGCCATTTCTAAACCTAAACGCAGAAAATTTTATTCGATGTATCTTCGAGTTTACTTTCCTTGGAGAGTCATACCACATACATTATGAATAAACATTTGGAAACAAAGCTGGTGTAAAGAAAAGTTAAGTCTAACATCAGTGTGTTTGATACCTTCCAGAAATCCATTATGCATATACTATAAGCAAACTCATCTCTCCCATAAAAATGTCTTTGCATGGTTTTAAAATATAAATGGTAACATACTGTATGTACTGTTCTGCGTCTTTTTTCTACTTAAATAATTTGCCCTGGACATTTTTCCGTCTTTTCACCTTTCTCCCATCTTTGTTTGTTGATTGATTAATTGACAAGTTCTCTGTATACCCCAGGTTGGTCTCAAATTTAGAGCAATCCTCCCATCTCGGCCTTTGTTGTGCTGGGACTATGGGCATCCATCACCATGCTCAGCAGACTTTTGATATTGAGACAGCACCTCACTGAATAGTTTAGGCTGGCCTGATTTTGTGGTCATTTTGCTTCAGCCTCCCAAGTACTGGTGTAGTAGGCATGTGTCTCAACACCTGGAAATTCTAAAGATATTTCAGTACTGAGATCTTAGCCCTTTGAAATACAGGTTGCAGTTGTTTTGTTACTTGTTTTGAGACATTTATATTACTTTGTCATGTAGTAGAAATATTTAGCTTTTTATTTACTTTAATATTAGTCTTTTATTTGTTTTGGATGGTGGTATATCATTAGAAAAGTTTCTTTGTCCAAGCTCATAAAAGATTTCCTTTTTGTTTCATTTTAAAAATATGTCTTTGGAAAAAAAAGTACGTCTTTGGTCCATTTGTGGTTTATTACAGTATATGAGTTATGGTTCAGACTTTCTCTTTCCAAAGGCCTACATATTCATTCCAAAACTGTTAAAAATCTATCTTACCCAAGCATGGAGGCACACATCTAAAATCCCAGCACTCCTGGAGGTTTAAGCAGGAGAGTTTCAAGTTTGAGCCTGCTCTGGGCAATTTAGTGATTTGGCAAGACCTGTCTCAAAAAAATTTAAAAAGTTACGGGCTGGGCCGGAGGGTTAGCTCAGTGGTTCCACAGGGTCCTGAGTTCAATCCCCGGTGACCACATACAATGCTGGGCATGGAGACTCACGCCCACTGGCAATCAGTACTGCATACACAGTGCCGGGCGTGGTGGCTCACGCCTGTAATCCCAGCACTCGGGAGGCAGAGGCAGGAGGATTGCTGAGTTCAAGGTTTGCCTGGGCTACATAGTGAGCTCAGAGCCAGCCTGAACTACAAAGCAAGACCCTGTTTCAAAAAAAAAAAAAAAAAAAAAAAAGGTTGGCTGTAGTTCAGTGGAAAGACCTTGGATTACTGTAAAGAAAAAAATCTATTTTGGGCCAGGTCTGATTTTCCGTTTTGTCGTTATTATTTCTGTTTGCTAGGCTGATAGAGTGTTATATTCCTGACCCTTTTAGGAGACATAAAATTATGAAAAGTTTCATCAGAAGCCATGTAAACATTTAACCTAATAGTGATGACTAAGTTCATGGTGTTTTCTCAAGAAAACGCAAAGATGACCATGAGTATGAAAGAAATTCAATGTGGTCACAAATCTTGGTAAAAGTACTACAGTGAAAGCCGAAGCTAGTGAGCAAATGGGAATAGGAGAGCAAATGGTTCAATATGATCACTGAGGAGACCCAGGACAAACGCTGGCCTTGGTATTACCTAGGTTAACCTCTCTTTTTATTTTATTTTATTTTTTTTGAGACAGGATCTTGCTTTGTAGTTCAGGCTGGTCCTGAGCTTACTATGTAGCCCAGGCAAACCTCAAACTCAGCAATCCTGCTTCTGCCTCCCCAGTGCTGGGATTACAGGCGTGATCCATTGCACCTAGCACTAGTATGTGGTACTGATTGCTGGTGGATGTGAGTCACCACACCCAGTATTCTATGTGGTTACTGGGGATCAAACCAGGGATTCTGTACTTGCTAGGCAGGTGCCAGAACCACTGAGCTATATCTCTGGGCCTGTAGACCTCTTCTTGGAAACACTTGAGAGAGTTAATGGGTAGATGGAAGGAAATGCCAAGGACCAAGCTAGGGCCAATCAGGAACAACAACACTTCACTGGCCAGGGCCAGGTGGGGTATGTGGGCGAGACAAACCAGTCATGGTACCAGAAACTTGTCCCCCACCTGGGGCCTTTGCCACGCCAGAACCCTGTTGTAGATTCTTGTGTTTTTTTTGTTTTGTTTTTTTGAGACAGGGTCTCGCTGTGTAGTTCAGGCTGGCCCTGAGCTCATTCTGTAGCCCAGGCAAGCCTCGAACTCAGCAATCCTCCTGCCTCTGCCTCCCGAGTGCTGGGATTACAGGTGTGAGCCACCACACCCGGCAGCAGTGTAGAATTTTAAAATAAGACTCACATACCTACTTAGGTGTTCTGCCACACCCCTTTAATGCTAGCACTCTAGAGAAGATGAGGCAGAAGGATCCCAAGACCAATCCCAAACTGGGCAATTTAGGGACTTAGTGAGACACTGCCTCACTAGATAAACAAATCTGTGTAGTTAGTAGTGAACTGCCTTAATGCTGGAGTGAAAGTCTAGCAGGAATAATATTGGATTAGATTGAGTGACCTTCTTGAGGTACTAGAACTGGAATAGCAGGTGGCATTAGAAGTTAGGCTACAGCAGGGTGTGGTGACTCATGTTTTTAATCCCAGCACTAGGGAGGCAGAGGTAGGAGGATTGCTGAGTTCAAGGTTTGCCTGGGCTACATAGTGAGTTGAGAGCCAGCCTAAACTACAAAGCGAGACCCTTTCTCAAAAAAAAAGTTAGCCTACAGATATGTTGCAGCAACTTAACAGTTAGAAGTGAGGTAGATTAGGAGTTGTGGGTACAACTGGCAAAACTCAGTTTGACCCTTTGATGCTATTGGCCTGTTTAAAAATTATGGTTATTGGGGGCCGGAGATTTAGCTCAGTGGTTCCAATGCCTGCCTTGCAAGTGCAAGGCCCTGAGTTCGATCCCGTTAACCACATACAGTGCTGGGCATGGTGACTCACACCCACCAGCAATCAATACCACACACCACAGTGCCGGGCATGGGGCTTACGCTGGTGGCTCACGCCTGTAATCCCAGCACTCGGGAGGCAGAGGCAGGAGGACTGCTGAGTTCAAGGCTTGTCTGGGTTTCATAGTGAGCTGAGGGCCAGCCTGAACTACAAAGCAAGACCCTGTCTCAAGAAACAAAACAAAACAAAAAAATTATGGTTATGCATGTGTGATTTTTAATCCAACCACTTCAGAATCTAACAATTTAAAATTCTCTGGGGCTGAGGGTTTTGCTCAGTGGTAGAACATTTGTGAAGCATGCTCTAAGCTCTGGGTTCAATACTTTGGAGGGTGGGACACAGAATTCTCTTCCTGGGGGATGTCTCATATCCAATTTTATTACCCTCTACCATGAGCTAAAAGGTAGAAAAGTACAGGAATGAAGTCCAGGATCAACTTAATAACCTTAGCCATTTTGTTACAAATGAGTATTACTGATCTGGGGATTTGGCTCAAGTTGTATGGCACCTACCTTGGAAGCACAAGGACTTGAGTTCGATCCTCACTACCACCAAAAATCCAAACCAAAACAAAACAAAACAAATGAGTATTACTTTGCACCAACAAATGCTGAATAGTTAGTATACAAAAAAAAAGTATGCACAAAAGATAATAGATAGTAGCTTATATATTAACTCTGATTTTCATGGAACCACTTAGTGTGCATATAGATATTTTCCTTAGGACGGATTTATAGTATTCATTTTTTTCTTATATTTATGGTCTAAGACTTTAACTTCTCAAATCTGTTATCTAAAGTGGGAGAATATATTATCAAGAGAAGAAAATGTCAGTAAAGAGCCAGAGCTCACTCTTTAAACAAGCTTGTACTGAGTTACCAAATTTGTTTTTTTGTGCTTTTTTTTTTTAAAACAGCCAAGTCTTGATAATTTTTTTTTTTCAGTGCCATGGAGTGAACTCAGAACCTTGCACTTCCCAAGCAGGCACTGTGCCTGTGAGCTATATCCCTGACTCAAATCCTGATCTATTTTACAGACTTTTTCACCATCATTTTTTTTTTTTTTTTTTTTTTTAGAAAGGGTCTTGCTTTGTAGTTCTGGCTGGCCTTGAGCTCACTATGTAGCCCAGGCAAGCCTAGAACTCACTGAAGTCCTACTGCATCTGCCTCCCAAGTGTTGGGATTAAAGGTGTGAGCCACCACACCCAGTGTTGTGGTGTGTGGTACTGATTGCTGGTGGGCATGAGCCTCACTCCAGTAATGTTGTATGTGGTTACTGGGGATCGAATGAGGAAATTGCGCTTGCTAGGCAGGCGCTGGAACCACTTAGCTAAATCCCTGGCCCTCACCTTCAATTTTAGAAAATATCTCAGTGTACAGATTTATAATACAGAGTTCTGCTGCTGTATGGGGGAGTCAGAATTTAGGAGCTACACAAAAGCATTTTGAGGAAAATGCACAAGTATCACTTTCTTGTTTCTGGGAACAATTACCTGACACCCACAGTTTGAAGGAAGAGAGGTTTACTTTGGCTCACAGTTACAGCCTGCAATCATCTGGCTCTCAGGCACACTAATAGCATGGTAGAAGGGCAGGGCAGAAGAAAGCTGTTCAGTCAGGATGGCCAGGAAGCATAAAGAAGAGAGCTAAAGAGGAGATGACACTCTGCTCATAACCTCCTAAACGCACAAAGCTTTGAACTCCTAAGTGGGTTAATCCACTAATAATTAACATAACTCCATAGTCCAGTCAACTTCCCAAAAACCTCACCTCTGAACATACTGCAAAAGACACTTTAGAGCTAAACCATAAGAGATAGATGTGGGCCGGAGATTTAGGTCAGTGGTTCTGGCGCCTGCCTAGCAAACTCAAGGTGCCTGGTTCAATCCAGTAAACTCATAAAACAATACTGGGCGTGGTGACTCATGCCTATCAGCAATCAATACCACATACCACAGTGGCAGGCGTGGTGGCTCACTCCCGTAATCCCAGCACTTGGGAGGCAGAGACAGGAGGATTGCTGAGTTCGAGATTTGCCTGGGCTACATAGTGAGCTCTGGGCCAGCCTGAACTACAAAGCGAGACCCTGTCTCAAAAAAAAAAAAAAAAAAAAGAGGTAGGTGTATCCACTAAAATATTTTAGCTATTTTTAGTGAAGCAACACTGAATTACTAACATCAAAGGATTTATGTGAAAGCAGAAAGATAATCCTAACATTTGCAAGGGTTATTAGTAACTTTGTTGAAAACAAGAGAACAAGATTGAATTTTCTTTTGAACTTCACCTTTTTATTTTTCAGCAAAACTTCTGAGTAATTAGACTGTTGTTTCTTGTCCAGTTTTTGATTGTACATGTAGGAGGTTCCAAAGTAACTGCTAAAATTACAAGCAAATGCTGAAAATTGTAAGTCAAAGGCAAACGGCCATGTGGTTTGCAGATTATGATGGTTTGGATAATTATGACAAGTTCTCAAACAAATTTTCTAAGCGTGTTTAGTGACTTTTTTTCTTTGGTTTTTCTCAACTTTAAGAATTAAATTATCTGTGGGCTGGAGATTTAGCTCAGTGGTTCCAGTGTCTGCGTGGCAAATACAAGGTCCTGAGTTCAGTTCCATGGTACCACTTACCACAATGCCGAGCATGGTGGCTCATGCCCATGATCCTAGTACTCAGTAGAAGGCAGAAGGATAGCTATGAGTTCAAGGCCAGCCTGGGCTATATAGTGAGATCCTTCCTCAAAAAGAAAGAATTGTTGTAAGGTGACAAACACCTTTTGAAAGCATTTAAGTAATGTTAATGCAGTTATCTACTAACAAATGTTATTTGGTACCTAATGAGCCTAGTTACTATATTGTGGGTTATTGTATTTACCCCAGTCTTAACAAAAAAAAAGGAATAACTTTTTTTGTCTTGAGTCTTCTTAACTCTAACCAGAGAACTTGAGATATACCTGTTCTCTATGGACTGGGTGTCATCTGTGAGTACATTTTCTTATACAACTTAAGAAGAAATCCAGAATGCAAGTCCTCATTATCCCATTGCTATCTTTTCACTCCTATGTTTGTTCTATTGAAAAACCTATTGAAGCAATACCTAAGGGTGTATAGGTACCTCTTAAGTCCTGCTATGATGAATTCTGCCTTCTTACTGTCTCTGGATTGCTGACTTTGAAAGCTGTTGGAGCAAGAGGTATTTGGAAGCAAAGAAGAGAACATGATACAATGTCCAGGTTTTCCATGGCAGCAATAATTTCCTCTAGAACTTCATATTTCCTTCACAATTTTCTCTTTTTTATACAAAAGGCAGATGGCTAAAATGGAAGTAATAATCTTTAGCCTTTGAGACAAAAGGTACCACTTTTTCCATTATGGAGTATATGTTCCATTAAATAGAAGGGAGAACCAGATCCCTTCTATTGTGTCATGCAGCCTCTGCTGTAAATGTAACGGAAAGATCTAAAGCTACCATAATTAGTTTAATAAGGTTCATCTTCAATTCTTGCTTTCATTTTGTATTAGAATTCTCTAAAATGTGCTACATTTGGGTGATTGAGCACTTTACTGCTCAGTGTAAAATGTATGGCATATCTACTTGAGCTTGTATTGTATAGTTTGTTTCAGTGCTGAACATAATGAAGTATGGGGACTGAATGTTTCTTATGTTGATCTTGTGAATTGAAAAAGTCATTATTGAACCAAATTGTTGGAAGACAGCTTTCATAGTACCAGAGAATTAAGCCTAAATATAATTACCTTTTTTTGACATCTTAAATATCATTACTTTGACTTACTAAATGACATTCTGCTTTTTATGGTTCTTTGTATCTTTCATTTTAATGATTGTAAATTACTCAAAAGATACTGACATACAAGACTACAAAATAAAGGCATATTAGTGCAGTAATTCATTCTGAGATACAGTTGAATGGAAATTATTGATTTATAGGAGCACATCAGAATTAAAAGCCTATGTGATCAAACCTGGAACTTTTATGAAAGATGATTAATTAGGAGACATGGTTGAATACATTGTGATGGAAGTTGCTTTCTTCCTGGCCTCACCTTGTGAGTCAAAATCATCATCTAGTTCTAAATTGTTATTGAGAGTAAATATAGACTTTGATCTTCAATCTGGGCTTCAATTAGTCCAGCACCTAGTGGCTTTGTAAATTATCAGAAATTGATAGTAAACCAGCCTTGGTCACACATACCTGTAATCCCAGATACTTGTGAAGTCGAGGAGAGGATCACAAATTTGAGGCCATCCAGAGCAATTAGGTGAGACTGCCTTTAAAAAATAAGGGACCACACGGAGATTTAGCTCAGTGGATCTGGCACCTGCCTTGCAAGTGCAAGGGCCTGAGTTTGATCTCTGGGGCATGGTGACTCATGCTGACCAGCAATCAATACCACATACCACAATGCCATGCGTGGTGGCTCACGCCTGTCATCCCAACACTCGGAAGGCAGACACAGGAGGATTGCTGAATTCGAGGCTTGCCTGGGCTACATAGAGAGCTCAGGGCCAGCCTGGATCACGAAGCAAGACCCTGTCTCAAAAAAAAAAAAAAAAAAAAGGAGGGGGGAG
>PVIC010046476.1:0-14219 GCA_004025085.1 Thryonomys swinderianus
AGGAAAGGAAAGGAAAGGAAAGGAAAGGAAAGGAAAGGAAAGGAAAGGAAAGGAAAGGAAAGGAAAGGAAAGGAAAGGAAAGGAAAGGAAGGAAAGGAAAGGAAAGGAAGGAAGAAAGAATGAGAAAGAGAAAGAAGGATAGGTAGGCAGGCATTTAGAGACAACTGGGGCATTAAATTTGAATTTCATTTGAATTATATCCTAAGCTAACAAAGTCAATTAAGCAGAAGCCTTCTAGCCTACCACTATTATTTCTGGTATATTTGTGTGCCTATGTAGATATAAATTTTTAAGCCTGGGGTCCTCATTTTTAAAAAAAAAAATTCTAATACATTAATGGTAAAAGATAACACCATAATTTTACAAGTGACTTTTAAGAAACCTTTAACTAATATTCTACTTAGAAATTCGTCTTATTGTTAGGCTTAGGATTTCAACATAGGATTGTTTAAAATAATGAACCACCTGGAACCTAAAATGTTCAAACAATAGGGAAGTAGTTAATGTAAAAAAATGTACATTTACAGTCAATATTTATAGTCATGAACAGAATGTAGTGACAGTATCAATATACAATTAAATTAAAACAAGTGTGTGCATTATTATACTTTTAGTCATCTGCCTAGGACAAAACTCCACTCTAACAGTGCAAACTAAGTCATCCTGTGGTCCCACTGCCAGCTGAGGATTTGGCTTCTGGGGGCTCACAATTCAGACCAGGCTCCTCTACCTGCTTCCCAGTATCCAAAAATTTTGTTTTCATTATCTCCTCTTCAACTCGCCTTATTACTGTAGCACTGCTCATTATTTTTGTTGGGATTTCAGGGACGAGCAGAAGCTAATAAGCATTTTACTTAACCTTCTCATTTTACTTAGCATCCTGCTGCTCTTTGTGGGAAGGAACAGACACTGCAAAAAACTTATCAATTACAAAATGCACCAGGGCCAGGGATTTAGCTTAGTGGTTCCAGCGTCTGCCTGGCAAGTGCAAGATCCCAAATTCGATCCCCAGTACCACATACCACAACGCCGGATCAGATGGCTCACATATGTAATCCTAGCACTTGGGAGGCAGAAGCAGGAAGACTGCCATGAGTTCAAGGCTAGCCTAGGCTACCTACTGAGTTCAGGGCCAGTCTGAACTATAAAGCAAGACCCTGTCTCAAAAAAACCCAAAAAACAAAATCCGCCAATTTCTATGAATCTGTACACAGACATTTATGTAAGACACGGTAACAACAAAGCGCGAGAGAACAAGGGGGCTTAATATACATCCTAATATTATAAAGGACTGAATCCAGAAATAACAAAAAAGTGGCACTGATTATAAATGAGAAAAGTGAATCAAATGGAAGCTAATGTTGGTGGCTGGCTGGGTGGCTGTGTAGGTGAAAGAATCTTGCACAGCAAGCTATGCTGCCCAGGCTGGTCTCAAAAGATCTTCGCACCTCAGCCTCCTGAGTAGCTAGAATTGAGTGAGCTACCACATAAAATGATAAAGACAGCTGTAATCTGTGGAGCAATCGTTTCTTAGAAGTGAAAAACTTTTTATTTTCCTAAAATTTATTACAACTTTAGTGATTTCTCTAACTATAAACAGTCCCTGGGCAGCCACTTTTAAAACTACATCCACTTCCCTCATTATTAGTTTCCGCAGGGGAACCTCTATGGACAGGGCCGACTGTGGGCACGGGCCGCCCAGGTCACACGCCATTCACTGTGCTAACGGCCTGATAACCGGTCAGAAATCCTGAAGGGTTTCTAAAACTGAATTTTGCAAAGAGCCCCCAAATAAAGTTCCAAAAAGAATTTAAGCAATTTATAAATAAAAATGGCAAACTTGTAATTATCTGAATTAACAAATAATGACAGATTCATGGATAATTTCATGGATATTTCGACAGTCTTGACTAACAAAATACAATAACTCTACTGTAGATGTATTACATATTTACTTACTTAAAGATAAGGCTGGGCTATTATTCATTTATACTAGTTTTAATTTAAAAGAAGAAAAAAATGGGGTAGATGACTCCATGCAGAGAAGTATTCTGGGCTCACAATTCCTTTTCTAGGTAATGCCACAATGTCAACTCTGTACATGTGATTAATCTGACAAAAGATAAAGATGTTGACTCAAAATTTTAAAATATCCTTATCATAAACTAGAACTTCAAAACAAATGGGGTACTTAGTATTCAAATATTTGAAAAGTACATATAAATAAAACCAGAAGTTTCCAGTATGATTCAGCTCTTCCTCTGAGATAAGCAGTAAGTCATTAGTTGGGTGTTTTAAAAAATGTTCACTGTGTATAAATACAAAGATAACTATTAAGTTTTCTTCACAGACTCCAAACTAAAATATAAAAATAACTGCATTTGTGTAGGAAGAGACAATCCTGTTACTGTTTAACAACCTCTCTCATTAGTGAAGAAAAGCTGCATGGTGGGAAGGAGCTTTTGATACTTTTCAGAGTTCAAAGAGTATAAAACCCTCAAATTGATTTCAAGTCTATTTATTAATGCATTTCAAGTTTCAAAAAACCTTACATCTTTGCACAATACTTTATTTTTTGCAATTTTTAGTAAAAATTTCCAAAGTGAACAAAAAAGATACTGTATAAAACACAGTGGACATTAAACTGACAGTAGTATTAGATCTCATTTGTCTTGATCTTTTCATTTTTACCACATCTTGATTTGCAGTGGAAAGAGTTCAGTGCATGTATCTCTTTGCAGAAAACATTTAACTTAGACTCAAAATAAAATAAGGCAGTGTATACCTGCCAAAAACCCTACCACAGGATAACATTACAAGCAAAAAATTTACATGTTCCAAAGTCTACCACGTTCAAGAAGTTACTAAGAACTCTTGCAGAATAAAATTCACCATTGTAGAAAGGCAAACCCACTTCCAACCTTTGCACAGTCCAAAAACAAAGGCATTGAAATGATTTAAAAGCAATTTCTTACATTTCTACCTACTTGTTTGTTTAGAATTATTTATAGTCTATCTGGGGATTCATGTACAAAATTTGTCTCTAAATCATGTACAAAAAGCTGTATTTTGAAAAAGTCACCACATACTGTACAAGTTTACAAGGAAGAGATCCCATTATTTTCTCTAGCATTTTTGGCCTTGCTGGCTTGCGTCACATTATGAGAATGATTGTGTAAACCTTATACTCTTAAGAAAAAAAGGAAAAAAAAAATCCCAAACACAGAAATCATTTCAGCTTTCCCTAAATTTGCCTCCTATGCGAAGCCAGGAAAATCATAGCTGTTTACGTCTAATTTAAGTAATGTAGTTGGAAAACAGAAGCAATAAATATGTCACAAGCTTAAACTGTTTTGTAATGCCCCCTTCCATTTCCTGCATAGCAATAAGCCTGTTAATATTTTGCTTTCTCTTTCTTTAAAAATGCCAATTATTTACATCTGCTTAAAAAATAAACTCGGAATGGGACATTGTGCTGTTTCACTTTCACCGTGGTTAAAATATTTAAGGGCAAAAAATGTCAGACGCCTATCTACAACTTCAACTACTAGTTGAGCACATCACTCATTCTTAGTGGTTACCAATGATCAGTGATGATATGCTGAAAAAAAGTTCAAATAATTTGATAAAGACACAGCTTTTCTTTTCGTATCAGACAAAACATAATTAGCGTATTTTAGATAAATGGAAAACACAAATAAGTGAGCTACAGATAAAAAGAATCACTTCGTTGACATAAGTCCTACTAAAACATGAGTAGAATTTCACCCATCAATTCAAAAATGGAATTGGATCAGAAAGCCTAAACTATGTAAGCAGAAATCACGTTTCCACAGAGAGCTCGGGAGAAGAACACCGCTCGCGCCCAGTCTGCATGATGCATGGCCGTGTTCTTCGGCACAGTCCCTCGCGCTCACAGCAGCCACTGGATAAAGGAAAAATGACCTAAGAACCAACTGTGTCGCTACAAAAAGGAACATTGATTCTTGTTTCAAAACTGCCTGTGTAAAGCATTACAGAATCCTGGACCACTGAATACCACCATTCTCTGTTATCCTGAGTATGTCAATTAAACAGTAATTTTTTCATTAAGAGCAGAGAAATTTTATAATACAAAGAAACATCCATATTGCAATTTGTTTACCATTGCACACAGAAGTACAGTGCACGTAAGAAATACATGTCTGCACGGAACAAGGTATGTACACTGGCAAGCGATGTCTCCAATGCTGAGGTGGTCGAGCCTCCACGCCTTGACTGGCAGTTGAAAAAAATATATATATTTCGATTTTGATAAAAGTTTATCCAGAGCCAAGTTTGACTGCAAGTGAAGAAAATGCAGCAACGAAGAACAGGGAGCACAGGGCACATCATAGTATTCTAAGACTTTGTGCCATTAGGTTAAAAATAGCTGTCCATAAGAAAATTGGGTTCCTTTTCCACCCCACCCCCCCAAACTGGACTTTTCAGGCTTTAAAATTTAAGTAATTCCACCTGGTCTGAGGACATGATCTCTTGCCATTTTTGTCTTCAACTATTATTTGTGAGGGTTTAATCTGGAGATGACGACTGAGCAGGTTTCTCTTTGGAGTGAAGTTTCCCACTGTAGGCACTAGGAGGAACCAAGGCAAAGCTGCGGCTAGCGTCTCATGTGGCCCATCTGGTAGCTCTCCCGGGGCCGCTGGCGCTGGGGCTGCTGCATGGGCTGTGGAGGTCTCCTCCTCTTTAAAGTGCCTGGCATCAGAAACAGAAGCGAACAGTTCAGGCCAATCTCCTTCCTTCTGGGGCTACTGGAGATGAGCTCAGGGACTTTACGACTGAGCTACATCATCCCCAGCCATTCTGTAATTTTATTTTGAGACAGGGACTCACTAAGTCAGTAAAATCTCCAAGCTGGGATCATATTAGCAATCTGCCTGCCTCTGCCTCCCAGAGACCTGGGATTACAGACATGTGCCACCACACCCAAACCACTGTGAGCTCTAT
Organism: Thryonomys swinderianus; assembly: GCA_004025085.1. NCBI lineage: Eukaryota > Metazoa > Chordata > Mammalia > Rodentia > Thryonomyidae > Thryonomys > Thryonomys swinderianus. The sequence goes on from PVIC010046476.1 coordinate 4,987, forward strand.
CTTTAAAAGTAAAGCTGTTCTGGGACGGAGGGTTAGCTCAGTGGTTCCGGCGCCTGCCTCGCAAGCATAAGGACCCGAGTTCAATCCCCGGTAACCACATACAATGCTGGACGTGGAGACACACCCACCAACAGTCAACACCGCATACCACAATGCCGGACGTGGTGGCTCATGCCTGTAATTCCAGCACTCAGGAGGCAGAGACAGGAGGATTGCTGAGTTCGCAGCGGCTTGCCTGGGCACCATAGTGAGCTCAGTGCCAGCCTGAACTACAAAGCGAGACCCTGTCTCAAAAATAAAAAAAAAATAAAAAAAAAAAAAGTAAAGCTGTTCTTTCATGATGAAAGATTAAGGATCAGTACTGTCCAACAGTGGTATATAGCTTAAAATTCCTGGTAACAGGTAGGTGTTATGGCGTGTGTCTATACTCCTAGCACTAGAGAGGCTGAGACAGGAGGATCACCATGAGTTGAGGCCATCGTGGGCTACATGGTGAGTTCAAGACTAGCCTGAATTACATAGTGAGACCCTGTGTCGAAATATTACCAATGTCAACATGTGCTCAATACTGAATTTACTGCTGAAATATTTCATCCTTTTCAAAACTCAGTATGTATTTATGTGAACTGCACATCTCAGTTGAGACCAGCTGCATGGTAGCCACAGGGAAATCTAGATGAGCACCATCAATTCCAAGTTCAGGGCCGGCATGAGGATCCCAGGGCCAAAGGGTCAGAGCCAGTGACGGCCACTGCAATGGCTAGATGCCTGTTTTGTCTGACAAGAATGGCAGCTAATGCCAACAAGTTGTTCTAAAGAGATGATCATTCCTGTAAAAAAAGCTTAGTTCTCCTGCAGAGGTTCAAGAAATGAAAGCTAGCTTTCAAAGGTGCTATTCCCTAAAAATGAAACCAATACACAAACACCTGTTTCACTAATGAAGACCAAAATTGGTCAACGTATCTAAAAAGTATTCCATGGTCCCTGGAAATCCCTTTTAAATTACATAAATTCCAGAATGCTAATATTGTGAATTGAAGAAAAGCAGTACTGAAATCAAATTTCCTCTGATGCTCCATAAAATGCTGTCTGACACGGCCTCTGGGCTCTCCTGCCTCTGAACAGGCAAAGGCCAGGGAACAACCTTGGAAAGACCCTCACATTGAGCTGGGTCAGATGAAAGGTTGCAGCAAAGCCTCTGAGAGGCAGGAGAGGTGCCACCGCAGTCCACACTCCTGCTGCCAAGGGGCAGGTATCCCAAGAGAGGTGTGAAGGTCACCACAGCCTTGGACTCAACAGCTGAGGACTTCAATAACTGGGAGCAGGTGCTTCTGCCCCTGCACCTTCCAGGGGCCCAGCGCAAAATGAAAAGAACGTCTCTCCCTAAAGTCACGTCTTCCTCAGTGGTAAATGGGGAAACTGCACTGAGGAGCTGCTTCAGTCTCCCCGTCTCAGACCTGGGGAATCAATCACCCTGCCAGAAAGTATTTCAAGTGCATGGACATTAGAAACAGTAACAGAATCACTATCACTAAAATAGACCGATCACTAAAAAGTAGCTTAACTTCTAAAACAAAAGCAAAGGAAGGTTAGAATCTGAAACAGAACCAAAAAAACAAAAAGGCAGCAGAATCAAAGCTTCTAGTTTCAGGTGTTTTTGGACATTCAAAATCAGCATTAAAGTGGCAGTCAATAGCTTGAATCCACTGATAAGAAGCACTTAAACGTCAACAAAATCATTCATATCCGGTAATTCCATACCACAAGGGAAAGTTTTAAGAAGTTAGTCACTACGGACTCAGGGATGATGCCATCTGTCAAATGTTCAGAGCTACATGAACACACTGTGACTGCAGTGTCCTTACCTGGAAGTGGTTTGGGAGGAGGCAACTTTGGGTTACTGCTGGGCGTATGGACACTGCACACCTTGATGAAGCCAGCCATGAGCATGATCAGGGCAATGCCCATCAGCAGCACTGCCCACCAATGTGCCTGTGGACAAGCAGAAGCAGAGACCTGGCAAGTTGCTCGGGGCACAAAATATGGGAGATCATGCCAGTATAATTTTTAAAGAACATTTGTTGGAGTGCGTGCGTGTGTGTGTGTGTGTGTGTGGTATACACACATGTTAATCTCTTAAATGTAAAATAATTTAAAGGAGATGAGAGAAGTCCCTCCTAACTTCACCTCCCAGAGGTTAACCTTTCACTCCTCTTTTCTGGCTCATTCTCTAGATAACTATGTTTGTCATACACACATACAAACACATATGCAGAACTGGGTCACCTTCTATACAGTTTACATTATGTTTTCCCACATATTGTTTTCTGATTTAAATATTGCCCTTTTTTTTAGCATCTTATGCTTATTGACTATATTTTGCTTTTATATTCCCTGTGGCTTAGAAGGTGTGTAACTTGCTTTAAATTTCACTAGAGGATACATTTTGAAAATACTCTTTAAACTATTTTATTTTCTAATTATCAAAGTAAAGACTGGAATCTTCACCCCACCCTTTGATCCCCATCCTCTGGTTTTTTATTGTATTTTTTTGTTCTTGAGACAGGATCTCGCTTTGTAGTTCAGGCTGGCCCTGAGCTCACTATGGAGCCCAGGCAAGCTTATCCCCTGGTTTTTGGAATAGAATCTTGCTCTATAGCTCAGGCTACTCTTAAACTCACTACTCTATGTAGTTTGAGGATTATATGTGTACACTACCACACCTAGAAGGATTTGTTTTTTGTAGAGACCTCCTCGTTTTCTTCTTTTACTTCTTCCTCTTATTTTTTTATCTTGGTGGAGGAGGAGGGCTATAGCAATGGAACCTAGGGTCTTGTGCATATTAGCTACATGCTCTACACTAAGCAGCACCTCCAGCCCCTTTTTCTTTACCTGTATTGCCAGGAATTTGAGACCCAGACTACTGTTATGAAATTATTCTTACTTAATTTCTTATATGTATATCTTTTTCTTCTCATTAATTCACTTTTAGGTTAAATGCCTTTTAATAGAAAAAAATTGCAGGATATAATAAATGAAGTTTATGCAGTCTAAGAAGGACGCAAAAACTTCACTTAAACCATATTAAAACAATTAGCCAAACAAAAAAAAAACACAAAAATTACTATTAGTATTATCTTATTTAAGGAAAAATTGCTTCCATTCTTAAATTCCATTTTGCAACTGCAAATATCAAGCCATTTTAAGATAGCATGTATTAATAAACATTTTGTAACAAACATTTACAACCTAAAAACTGAATTTTCACCTTGGCTTAATATAGACTGCTATAATGCATGCATAAGTCACTGCTAATTACTTATGGAGAAACTCACTGAAAAAAATATTTTTTCTGATCTTAAGTCTTAAAACAATCAACCTATTGCCTTTGTCTATACTGTTTATCCAGCAATGATGATGCAGAGATACAAAAATGTATGTTGTGGCAAATACCCAAGTCCCTTTTTCTGTGTGTATAAATTCTTCCCTGTGCTCACAGAAAGGCTGTGAGTACAGCACAGGCTTCTGAACTCCTGGCCAGGCCTGTGAGTGAGCAGCATGCCCGCATGTACACAGCTCCCAGGGAGCTGGACACAGGGGGCTGGGGAGTGAGCGGCGGCACGCACCGCCTGACCCTCGGCCTCAGGCCCTGCACAGGTTCTGCCAATAGGCTGTGAATGCTGCTGTTCCTCAGCTGTCACGCTCTGCAGTCCTCTGACATTCTGAGACTGACAGGCCGTCAAGTCCACTGGGAACATCCCTCCCGCTCAGTTTCTCTGCTGTCCCCTTATTACAGACCCAGACAGCGCATCCTTCGGAGAAGGTCTCAGAGTGAGGGGCTCTCCTCACTGCAAGCCACCAGGCAACTCAGGAGTCTGACTTCAAATCTGATTAAGACTGGCTACCAAGCTTTGTCACAGAGATTGCTTTTTGGTCATCAATCAGGATTTTGCAAAAATAATTTGGAACTATGTAAATATTCAGTTCCTCGGCAAACTCAACTTATTCACATACTTATTCCCAGTGTATACAGAGGGTCACATACGGCCAAGCTCCTGCTGACATACTAGGTTTTGTTGGACGCAGCCCCTTCCTTCCTCCAGCACTTTCTGGCACAATCCCAAGTCACCCTGTTCTTCCCCACCGCAGCCCTGGCCCCAGCAGTTCTCTGCTGAGCCCTGCGTGTGGACACTCCTCACCCCGCTCACCGCTGACACCCGGGCCGGGCGGCCCCACCCTAACCCTCCCAACCTCCTCCCTCCCGGAGCTCCGCGCTGTAGTACCCCATCTCTGCCCACAGCATGGACACCTCCATTTGCTTCCTTCTCTAAGCAGATGTCCCAAGAGCTGTGTCAGGCAGACGTGGGGCTTCTGGGAGAGGAGGGCGCTTGCTATCCCAGAGGAGACAGTTTGCCAGTGGCCTGGGAGGCAACACCTCCCTGCAGCTCTGCCTTCTCTCTCTGCCTCCTGAGCCCCAGGACTAGGCAACCTCTCTCCACCTAGGCCCTAGCACCCACCTTGCTGGGCCTCAATCAATGGCTTCAGGGATGAGCTGCTAAGAATGGAGGAGTGGAGAAGGGAAAGAGGTGACAGATGTATTTTCATTTCAAAAGCAAACAACGATTTACACTTAAGCCTGTTCCTCAAAGGTCACTTTATTCTCAGATTAGATCTCTGTTCAGGAGATCACAACCACTTTCCTTCTCCTTTCTTTAATTCTGCAATTTGTGAAAGCGTCTCTTGTCTGTCCCTGTTATCACCCATAATTGGAAGAACTGACTATAACCCAAATGTGTACAAAGCCGATAGGTGTCCTTACTGCCGAAAGACTGGATTGCTCCATGAAGGCATAGATCTGAATTTTTTTTTTTTTTTTGAGACAGAGTCTTGCTTTGTAACTCAGGCTGGCCCTGAGCTCACATGTGGTGACCAGGGATCAAACTCAGTACCTTGTGCTTGCGAGGCAGGTGCTGGAACCTACATCTGAACCTAAATCTCCGGCCCTACATCTGAATTTTTTTTTTTTTTTTGAGACAGTGTCTCGCTTTGTAGTTCAGGCTAGCTCTGAGCTCACTATGTAGCCCAGGCAAGCTTCGAACTGAGCAATCCTCCTGTCTCTGCCTCCCAAATGCTGGGATTATAGGTGTGAGCCACCACACCCGGCCCTACATCTGAATTTTTATATGCGATCTATTTTTAATTCCTAAAAAGCTCATTCAAAATCTGTAAAAACAATGTATGGATATGTTGACAGCCAGAACCTGGGTAGGAAAACACCAAGTTTACAAACTACTTTTTAAAAGTCACTTCTTATATCCTACTGAGATTGCCAGGGTTAGAATAAAAATTTTATTTTAGAAAAAAATTAAATTTTACTTCCCATATAAAATAATGTTAGTGCTCTACTCTCCTTGGTAGTGTCAGATGATATTCCCTTTCTCTGATTATTTAAATTTTCCATGGACTCTTGTTTTTTGTTTTTATTCACCCTCAAGTAACAGACCAGCTATTACCCCACAGGTGAGCACGGACCTTCCCTCGGCATCCCTGGTGCCACCTCGCAAATGCCTCAGTTACTCTGATAAGCTCTGCCTGTTTCCAAAGGTCCCTTGGCAGATGGCATCGCCTATAACACGGTCCAGTCCGAGAGCCTTCGGGTGACAGCCGGAGCTGGGAGAGCACATGCCATCACCACTAACACAAGCCACCACTCTTCCCACTCATGACCATCTTCTGAACGGCCAGCTGTGCCGGCCCCAACTAACCATGTCACTCCTTCGCTGGAACGCTTCCTCCAAAGGTCCCCCTAAAGATCGCCAAGATCGTAAGAAGGAAACGGAAAAAACAAAAGCAGAAGTAAAACCTGATTACACAACAAGGTTCAGTCACCCGTATGTGACATGACACCTTCACTTTTTCCTTCAGTGTATATTCTTACAGTGACGCAGACAGAAGAACACACAAGAAACTCATCTCCGGAAGACTGGACCCAGAGTGAGAAGGCTTACTTCTGAACGTGTCACTTTGTCAGGTCAGAATCATCAAACTCTTCAAAAGAAAACAGCAACAAGAATTTTCTAGTTTGCAAATGTCCTACTCCTATGACTTCTTCATGCCCCAGCCCCCTTCTCACGTCTCCGGAGCCCCAGCTTTCAGTCCTTCAGAGCCCAGCTCTGGCATCACTTTCTTCAAGAGGGTTTCCTTGGAGTAGGGGCTCTTGCCCAGTGCAGACCTGGCACATACCTGGCTTCGATCCCAAGCACCACACCAAGGCAAAAGAACACAAAATCAATAGGCTCTCCTACTCTTTGAGAAAACAGCATGCAAAACTGAAAACATATTTCTAGGTGCCTGTATTCTCTATCTCAGACTGGGCTGTAAATCTTCTGACCTTTATCCTTCATCTCAGCCTGGGTGCAAACAAAACAGGATGTGACAAAACACAACAGTGAAACTAGTCATTGAAGGCAAGTACTTTTTCCCAAATACTGACCTCCATCTAGCTAATGGTCCATTTATTTCTAGTTTGCCAAACTGGACAAATAATGTGACCCAGATCTTATAGAAGAGTCTCTAAAAACTGTTTCTGATGTTGCTATAGTACCTATGCAGTGGAAATAAAGAACAAGGCGAGCCATATGACAGTAAGAGCAAAAGAGTGGAGGGAAAAAAGCTTGGATATAACCATGGCTGAAGCCTTGTTGAAAATAAAGATCAAAAGAATCTAGTCCCAGCTAGATGTGGTGGCACAGCACTGTAATCCCAGCTACTTGGGAGGCTGAGACAGGAGGATCAAAAGCTCCAGGCCACCCTCGGCAATTCAGCAAGACTTTGTTTCAAAATAATACTTTTTCTTTAAAGGGTGGGGATAGAATTCACAGTAGAGCATTTGCACATACAAGGCCCTGGGTTTGATCTTCAGTACCAGGAGGGAGAAAAAGACCTTATCCCAATAGATATTACTAAAATGTACCATCTGAGTACTTGAAAGCTTTTAGTTCCTAGAAGGACGTGGCCTTCCTCTAAATTTTCCTGCAAAACTATAATTTTAGAAGCCCAAAACCATATTTTAGTGTCAATGATAGCAATTTTTCAGAATTTAGTGCCTGGGGAATGGAATGTGGCAGTTGATAGAAAATAGCAAGAAAAATGAAATAAAATGATGGTGTCTAAATGCGGTCAACCTTAATAGTTTTAGTTTTAATAATGTTTCTTTAAAAGAGAATTATCAGAATGAGCTAAATGGCGTGTTTTATCTTTTATATATTATAAAATTGAGGTGATACATCAACTAGTGAATACAAGTATGTGTTTTATCTTAAAAGATCACAGGCCTGGCATGCTGACATATGTCTGTAATTCTGGCAGGCTGAGGGAGTAGGATTGTAAGTCTAAGGCCAGCTTGGGCAATTCAGCAAGACCACTCTTAATAAAAAAAAATAAAGAAAAAAAATCACAATTTGTCTTCCTTCTAGTCCCAAACAAGGGAGAACTGTCATTTATTTAGTAAACATTTACTGAATGACATCCGTGTGCCAGGCTCTTACCTGTCACAAATACCGGGTACTGAGGGAAACCAGAGACGCAGTGGTAGAGAGCACAGAAAGCTTCCTTTCTGTCTCTCAGAAGCCACTTTGATCTGGACTTCCACAAAATACTCTTCTCCTGGCCTTCAAATTCCTTCACTATCAGCAATCTGCCCAGCAGAAAGCAATGGGCTACTAAACATGGTGGTTACTTTAGTACGGTCTGGGCAAACAGGATAAAGTACCACTGAGGGGCACAGGAAAACACTGAAGCTTAGCTAATATGCCATAGGCGCTATGATGTTAAAGTCTGCTTTTTCATCCAGCAAATGGACACCCACCCTTACAGGATGCTGCGTCCTGTGACAACACCATGTCTTCAATGTTAAATTTTCAGAAGTGACATGTGACTTCTTATACTAGGCACTAAAAAACTCTAGAGGTCTATAGAATTCTTCCATTTTCTACCCACCAGGATGGCAGTGAAACACTTCAGCGTAACCACACCCTAGAGGTCCGGGTGGAGCCTGAGAATGCGTATTTCTCCAAGTTGCCATATGACGACCACACTGCATGGTCAGGGGACTAGACCAGGGCTCAGCCAATATTTCCTGTTAAACCCACACACAAGGGTTAGGTACTATGAGGCTATGAGTCTCTGTAATTACTCCAAGTGACAAAGCAGCCAGAGACCATATGTAAATGAACAAATGCGGACATGTTCTTGTAAAATGTTATCTACTGACACATTTGAATTTAGCATCATTTTCAAAGCATGCAATTTTGATGATATTTCAAAAATATTTTTAAACCATCTAAAAATGTTAAAACTATTCTTAGCTTATGAGCCATACAAAAATAAGTAGGGGGCTAGACTTTCCCCATGGGCTACAGTCTACAAATGCCTGCTCTAAATGAGGGGTCCTCAGTCTGGCTCTTCTTGGTCAGAATTAGCTGGAGACTTTGGAGAGATCCAGAGACTTAAAACTCCGGCTAAAGAGAGGTGAGTTAACTGGTCTAAGCCCCAAGGTGATTCTCACCTTAATGCTTCCCCAAATGACATCTCTGGATCTTAGGATGTGGCAAGCCTCATGAGAATAAGCAGTCCTGGGGCTAGGCACACTGGGAAAGGGAAGTGAAGAAGATCTATGTACACAAGACTGTGCTCAGTCTCTCCCAGTCCGTGACAGGACGGTGGTGGGCAGCATCTGACCACTCAACCTGGGCAACAGCTTGTACCCTGCGAAGCTGTCAGGAAACACTGCTTTCGCTCTCTCTCTCATGAAGAACACTAGGCACTTGTGCTTACATTCACAATAACATAGCAAACATTAGAAGAAATAAGCCAAATGGGGGCCAGGGATTTAGCTCAGTGATTCCAACATCAGCCTGGTAAACTCAAGGTCCCCAGTTCAATCCTAGTACCACATACCACAGTGCTGGGCGTGGTGATTCATGCCCATAATCCCAGCACTCAGTAGCCAGAGGCAGGAGGATTGCTGAGTTCGGGACTTGCCTGGGCTATACAGTGAGCTCAGGGGCAGCCTGAACTACAAAGCAAGACCCTGTCTCAAAAAAAAAAAAAGAAAAAAGAAAAAGTCAAAATGAGAAAACAGTGGTGCTTGTTAAAAAAAACCTCAAACTCACAATGACAAATCTGAAAAAGGTAAAGGACAGTTTTCTGAAATGTCAAGCCTAACACAAATG